>WURT03345309.1:0-24054 GCA_009936505.3 Holothuria glaberrima | reverse complement strand
AAACGTTGTATATGACAGGAGCTAGCACCAGACCAAATTGATGAACAATAGGTTAAGTGAGGATAGATTAAAGTCAGATAAATCATTCGAAAAACATTTTTAGGGACAATATTCTTCAGTCTGCCAGTAACATAATAACAGTTGATACTAATTTCTAAGTGGATTTTAAGGTCTAAATTCGTTGTTTAGGTTTCTAGACATCTTCAAATTTTTATGTGGTAAGTAGTAGGTATAATATTGATTGTGGAAAAATATTTTGCAGTTGTACCTCTGTTTGCATGTTGAAAAAAAAACAGACTTTGGGTGACGAAATGTGAAGGAATAAATATTTTGGTTTTTCTGGTCGCTACCTATGTATTTGTATGTATGTTTGCTTACTTGCTTGCTTGTTCGTTTTTGCTCTTTTGTTTATTTGTTTGTCGTACAGGGGAGTAGTTTACATTCTTTTTGGAAAAGAGATTCACATTAAATTTATTAATTTATACCGAGGCGATGATTATGGATGCAAAAAACCCCCTGAACAATCATCCTATTAACATGCAACTAAGTCGAAGCATGCTTAAACTATACTTACGATGGGCTTTGATCCTTAAGAGGATCAATGGATATGGTATACCATCTCCCGCATTAAATCTCACCAGTAGGTCAAATCCAGTTGCTGATTATTGTTGAAGGCAATGTAAAATGAAGCTTAGCATTACTATATTTTCTAAAATACATCCTTTTTGACGCTCTTCTCTTGTGTCTCTTAATTCTTAATTCTTTTTTCACCTACCTGTCTTCGTCGTTCGATGTCGAAGTTGAGGTCATATGGAACCCATCGTGATGGCTCATTCTTTTGTTGTGGCGTCGAAGATGGAGGTAGACGAAGGTGTAGCACACAATGGTGACTACAAGTGGTACCGGGAAGTAGAAGATGGTTAGAATTATTTCATAGACCATAGCTTGTGGATGACTAGACTTTGCATTACACTGACTCGTTTCCCAGTCATAACCAAGCTCACCGATACCACAAGCTAAAGGAGGAAAAATCGACACAGCAATTGAAACACTCCATATTGAGATAACCCATGCGGCAACAACTCTGGGCTGGAACAACAGCTGATAAAAACGGATCGACTTGGTGATGATGACGTAACGATTGACCGAAATGGAGGCAAGAGTGTAGATACTGCCACCTATACATGCTTGGGTAAGTGCAACAATGATGATGCAGAAGATATCTAGGCCTTGAAAGGCATACGTGATCCAGTTTGACACGTAGTAGCCAATAAGTAATGAACACGCCAGTATATCGGCAATAGCCAAGTTGACGACAAAAACATTGGCAACGGTTTGCAATCTCTTTGACAAAGCTACCGCTAGTAAAACGAAAGAGTTACCAGCAATTCCGAGCGGTATCCTGAAAAACAAAATTCCAAGTGCCGTTCCTTCCTGGTGCAATACCGGAACAGAAGTTGTCCAGTTTCCCTCATCCATGTAACTTGATGAATCCATAGCTCGTGTTACTCAAAAGCGTAAAGTGTTACATGCGGTGAAGCAGGAGTTTTGCACCTCTTTGCCAAGCCGAATAAGAAAGTATAATGAGGAAGTTTCTTCAACAAACACAGACATATAGATGACATTGCTTTCGTTTCGTGACTGTTACATACAACACTGTATATTTCCCTTCCTCAAAAACATTCGTTCATTTTCTTGTTTCCGTTTGATAACACATTTATGTGCAACCATTTTGGAAGCTCAAGCTGTGGATTGTTTACCTTTTTGTTTGCTTTTCACTAGAATTTCTATTTTTGTTAAATGATGTGTTTGTTTGGGTCCAATTTGACCAGATGGCAGAGAAAGTTCATAGAATGGAAACCGCTTGTCTCAGAATTGAAACAAGTTTCAACTCAATCCTTTAGAAAATCGATTCGTATTGGAATGTACCTTTGGTCTAATTCTGCCTTTGTATTGTATATATTAGATTTACATTGGAAAAAGGTTCCGCGCTTTGTCAACAGAACTTTTTCCAAATTGCAATTACAAAAGTTTATGGGATAATTTTTGGTGTATGTTGACTTTGTCAATGACATTTTTCTGTGGCCAAACCCTTCACATGCCAAAACCGTATCCCATAATCCTTTGTACAATTGTTATTTTTTAAGGGTCTGTGGTTCTTAAGGCACTTCTAGGGCCTTGAATCTTAAATGAAGGCACGAGAGCTACATCAGTAACCACGAAATGATTCGATTAGATCTACATTTTTATATAAGCAGGATAATTTCGGCATTGAGAATTATAGTTAAAATCACTAATATGCCTTAAATTTCTAGCTTTTCAATACTTATTAAGGCTCATCCGTCATTTTAAATTTCTCCCTAACTTTAACTTTTGGACAGCATGGTTCCGGTCATTTCTTTCTAGCCCTTAGCAATCCTTAAAACCATGTGCCGTCTCCAGTTACAAACTCGCTGTATCATTAAATCGACAGACAGTTTGTACGGTTTTAAAGAGGGACAGATCAGAGCCGATGTGGGTGTTCAAATGCGTCAGTAAGCATATGCCTACGAAGTTTCGAAGACCAGTTGCCTTTAGTACAGCACTGTCACCCCACTTAACACACTTTTTCAAGTGGATTTGCGCCACTGAACCTTGCCTGGGCTTATGACTAGCTGTACACGCCTCTGGATTAGGGTGATTACACAAAAAGTAATGGTTCGTTTGTAATATACGTAGTCATTTATCTAGTTGGAACTAATACTATATTAACATATTTAAAGGTTACCTTCTAATATCCAAATTGTTTTTAAATACGCAATGGCTGATGGGACATCACCCTTGGTATGCAAGAGAAGCATTTTCCTTTCTTTAACGGACCCTTGAACCAAAAACTTTGAGAAGAGCACTTCTCGCTCCCTTAAGTCTTTAAATTATTTCAAGATACGAGTCCAAATTAGTGCAAACTGTTAACTTCGCGCCGGGTGGTGGTCCGCCTTAGTTTTCCAGTGATGATAAATGTAGCCCACCATCTAGTTAGAAGACAAAACCCCTGGTCTAGAGCCACAGAGTATACGAAATGACGGTCTCGGCGAATACCAAAAAGCCTAAAATAGTTTTGTGGTGAGCCAGGGTACGCATTGAAGAAAAATCACTATGCATCATATATATATATATATATGTTTAGCTAAAGGAATTGACATCCATGCATTCTGTTGAAGGTATTGTTATATGGTGTTGTAAAAATAGTTCCCCCTTACCAAATTCCCCAACCTCTCCCCTCTCCCTCCGATCGGAATTTCCAACGTAGTTAAACGTTGTCTTTCTGAATAGTGTCACTCGTATTAACTTTCTATTGTTTTGACCAATTCTACATGTGGGTTTTTTATCGTTTAAATGGGTGTAATTCGTTTCCATTTATTTCCATTCTTGTCGGATATCTCCTATAAATTGTTCTCAAAAAGTTTCTTTATCCAGATTGTAACAATGTAGTGAGGTTTTAATGAATAAATTTCAAGGTACTATGGATTTCAGCTCTTTATCTTGAACCAGTTTCTCAATTCTACATAGATTGGACCACTGTTTAGATCAATGTGATTAATCCACACACAAAGTATGATCTTTGATCCATATCATGAGATATCATGCTTACACGGTTTTAAGTGTTTGATGTCTGATGACCTCAAGAGACCTTTTGGCAACAACAGCATCAAGATTCATTTTGTACTTGATTAATCTATAAGCCTTTTGCATATGACGTCACAGAGCAAAAAGTGCTTTCTCATTTGGAGGCAAACCAGTATCATTGCAAGTTTCACCAAAAACTGCAGACAGCTGATTTGTCAAGCAATCGGATACCCCGCCAAAGTCTACTGCGTGCGTGCCATATATATGCGTCATTGCTTTGCCTCAAAAATGACGTCGCGTGACGTCCATGCATAAGGTCCATTAAGCATTTGCGAAAAGTTTCCATGCTTCCTGGCATGAAACATTGTTTTTCATGGTGGTTAGAGTTTGACGTCTAGTGATCCCAGATGATCCTTTACTTTCACTAAACCAGAAGGGTTAGTATAACACATCTACATTAAGTTGAAGAGTATACATGCTTCCTATCTTGAAGTGAGGTGTTGAAAAGGTTCGCCGAGTTTGACATTTAGTGAACATAAATTTACTTTGAAGTCTGCCTGCACTGCTGATGTTATTCTAGTCAACATAGTGAATAGTCAAGTCCGGATGAAAAGTATTTGCACTTCCATCCTTGAAATATCGTCTAAATTCGGTGACTTCAGATGACCTTTAACCTCCAAAAAAATAATAAGCTTTTTCCTCTACAGGAGGCCGCATCTGTGTACCCAAGTATTAAAACTGCGAGTGTTTTCCCTCTTGAGATATCCTATTATGCAGTACAGCCTGACTTCGACCTATCAACCTACCCAACTAAATATCTACCTTACTACCCACCTAACTACCTACCTTCTTAACTAGTACTTGACTACCTATCTACCCAACAGGCCTCGTACTCACCTACCCACCTACGCGTCTTTCTACCTACACGCCTACCTGTATTGCTAACCACCTACTTACCTAGTACTTGCCTACCTCCTCTGGCCACCTCTCCACCCCACCTAACCGCAATCCTACCATCCCGCCTACCTTCCTACATACCTACCTACCTACTTACTCACTTGCCTACCTAGGCTACCTATTTTCTGTATTCCTGTATTTCGACGAGTCGTTATAACCACTTACCGTTGAAAGCTTGATGCACTCAATGTTTTATCAGAGTGCAAAGCAAGAGCATTTTGGTGGCAGTTAATAATCTAAACAGCTTTTGAAATCTTACCAAGTTGTAAGAACACAAGCATTTTAACTTTTTTTTCCTGCAAAGCTGTATTCATTCTCATGTCTAGACAATACGCAGAATGTGATGATCTGTTGATACGTCTTAGCTACCGATTTTCTGAATACAAGAGGAGTTCAATCGCGACAACTCACATACAAGAATACTCAACCTAAACGCCAATAAGGATTGAATATTGAGAAAAGCAATTTGGCCTAATTGACAGAAAAGTGACGACATACCCACCGTCTACACTGTTCGCGTCGACTTATCCCTGTTAAATATTTATCCCTTCGATTCGTTTTCGTTAATTTTCTTTCCGTTGTTCTGTTCTGATGATATACCCTTTCCCATTGAAGAGCGTTCAAATCTGGGAAAATGATGGATAAAATTTTATCTCTATGATTGACTGATGCTTTTATCAGGATGCAATCGGTGTAAGTTGTTAATTGTGGAAGCAGACTATACATGGTGTTTGCGTATACAATATTCGTTTAGTTTGACATAAATTTGCTGCTATTCTTTTACATTATCAGAACGCATTTGTACAGCTATCAAGTATTAAGAACACTTATGATTCAATTTGTCACGTGCAAAGAGGCATTCACCTTTATTTCTAGATATGAAAAAGAAACTTGCCAGAGACTATGCCTCTTTGAACACTACCATTTTTCTCATAGGCGTAGGGAGCTGTTAGAGACTGGGGGACGAATCTTTTTTCGGATCGTCGTCCTGGGGGGAGGGGTCTGAGAGAAGGGGGACACCCTCTCCCCTTTTGAAAATTTTTGGGTATTTGAGGATCCTAAGATGCAGTTTAGTGCATTATTTTGGAAAAATTTTAAGTTAAATTACTGCAAAGTTTCTACATTTCTTACAGGAGAGACAAATAAAGGGTTTTCGTCCTTGCATCTAAGGGGAGGAAGCATAGTTCCGCCCTCACATTTTTGACCGGGGGCTTTAGCCCCCAGCCCCTTTCTTCGCCTATGTGCGGATCCAAAATCAAAATGCTCAGACCTTAGATCCATCCCCGGACGGCGATCCGAAACATGGTTTACCCTCTCCCCCAGTCATGGAAAGCTTCCAACGATAAATCAAAATGGTAGATTTTGCCATACCGAACGTTTCTTTTTACCGAGGCCTTAAGTTTTTGTTTCGAACCACGAACCAAAGTATATTCTAAACTAGTCAGAGACGCCACTAAGATGGAATAAGAGTCATTTAATCCCCCGGCCTTTGTCCCCCACTTGGCCCAGTCAACTCTTTTTCAAATATATGCAGTGAACAAGAGCAATGCTCACAAACAAATTTTGCCCTCCCCCTAAGAAAACCCTGCTTTCCTCCAACTGGAGCCCTCCCCACTGTTGAAATTCAGGAGGTACTGAAGGAAATTTAAACTTAACAATTAAGGCAAAATCCTACATCCATCTGTTGTTAACTCAAAATGTATGTAGAGTGGCGACATTCTTCATACAGACTAAGACGTTAATATGAAGGATCTTTAGGTTGATTTTACACCGAATGTCTGCTAAGCTCAGTTTGAGGTAAATTGGGAAATATGCCACATTTAAAACCATAGCTACCACCATATACAACACTGTGTCATATCATGTGAAATTAAAAGTGAGCAAGAATTAGAGGGCACGTCTGAACAGACGAATAGTCTCGCGTAGCTTGTGAGATTTCAAGAATTACTATATACCTCACTCTTACGTCAATTTTTCAAAGTCAACCAGGAGAGTAAAAATGGCGAGCAGGTTGTTGAATCTCTCACACCCTCGCCCATAACTTTCAGTTAGAAGATTTTTGTCTAATTACAAATTTCTTTAGAAAATGTCAGAACTCTGGAAATTAATGATTCTGCCTCCAACCTAATGTACCTTCCTACGGCATTGTGACTAAAACCCACGTTAAAGGTAAGGAAATCGGCAATATCTTGTACATACCACTGGAGCCTTTTCACGTTCTGTACAAATTTGTTGCAAATGTATCAGGGCTACGAGTGCAAACCCAATATATATATATATATATATATATGTATATTTACAAGTATAGGTCCAAAGAACATGATTCTACACACACACACACACACACACACATATATATATATATATATGAGTTTGTGTGAACGTTTCAATTTAAGCTAAACTAAGTTGGTTGGAATTTCTAGAAAATTTGGAACTCATGGTGTTAAATCTATATTTAATAACGGTCTGTCACTTTACACTTACATAAGATTTAGCTGTTTCCGCTTTGACCAATGATTTTCACATTTCGTTCTTCGTTGCTTCTTCAATTATGAGGGTGAAGCTTGTTTGACATTTAAAAGATGTCTATTCAAAAAGGTTTTTTAAAGGGCAGAACGGACACTTGACGTCGTGACAGGGAATCCATTATATGGAACATGAACTAGCAATTTATGGAGCAGAGAGCACATCAAAGTTACTCTCAAACTTTTCAACGTGTTTTGTCCATCCTTCACCAGATCATGCACAGTCACGCAGTAAGTAAGTTGTATACATCGTACATCCGCAGGCAAGTTACGCAACGTTAAGACTACAATACTTTTTAAGTTTATACATAACAGAAATTACCATTATCTTATGTAATACTCAATATAGGGAAAGTTACTACGGTAGTTATATTTAATTCTCACTGTACTGAACAACATATGAGGAAATACTTAAATATAATTTTTGATTCAAACCTTTTTATAAAAGTTCTTACAAATAAAGTAGGACTTCGTAACATACGTGTTTAAACTTTGCCTGCAGTTTTAAAGAGACACCCTGATGAAAATATCATCTTGAGACTTTACAAAGGCACTCCGTTAGGGCAGTTCCCGCCCCCCCCCCGATTGACACGGTCACATTGAAGTGATGTATGCATAACGTGTTGGCGGGTTAAGAATAAAAATCAAGGCAACTCCTTTGGCGATGGGTTGACACAGGATAAAAAATGAGGCACAGACACTGTATATGTGTTACCTTCCTGTCTATTCGAAGTCTCGGGCTGCTCTGCCCCGTGTGCGAAATACTTTCCCAAGATATGTGTCCTAAAACAGGTGTAACGCAAGCTAAACATAGTGTAAGGAATTTATACCCTCAAATGATTATAAAAAAGCTACAGCTGCAACATTCTGATGAGACTTTGGGGGACAGACGTTTTTAATTGTTACACATGCATCTTCTGTGGATTGTACTGTGGTTTGCTATCGGCAAGCCCGTAGCCAAGGAGGGCATCCCCGGCCAGCTCGAGAAAATTACGCCCCCCAAAATTTGGTGTCTTATAAAATTTCTTCGATCCTCCTGTTCCTGACAATCCATGCCTACATAACCTTGCTAACTCTGCCCCAGTCACCACTCTCCCCCCAGCACCGATCCATTTCCTCAGGCACTGCTTGCTTCACCCTGCATGGGGTCTTATAAAGGCTGGCCCAAAGGGGAGTTTTCTCCCGTCAAGTAAGTCATGTCGCCACTCCTTACGTTAAAGGTAAAAAAATATTAACAAATTATCATTAAGAGTAGGAATTCCTGCAGTCTAGGACATTTAGAGTATCAAATGTCTGAACCTTAGTGTAAGACAGTAAGTTTGATTTAGTCATGGGACCACCACCACCTAGAAATCGACTGCTGCTCCCCTTTCAGGTTTTTACACCTCTACACCTTTAAAGTTTTGCATTTAGCTTCCAAATTTTTTCCTGGGAGGAAGCCCGGGGCTCTTCGGGGCTGATTGATATTGGCTCTTTCAGGCTTAAACTTTCTCTTCAAAGTGAAAACACTTACTTTAGGACTGATTTATACCGCATATCACAACATGATAGATAAATTGATTACATAAACTATGATGTTCGCATTTGATAAAGCACAGTATATGTGAAAATAAGTTATTGAAATAAGATACGTTACGATTTCAGAGATATATTTGGAAATAAAAACAAATTTCACTCTGGTAGGGAATCTAAATAAAATGTTGAGAGTACTGATTTCAATAGTATTCAAAGAACAAAGTATTCCGAAAAACATACCCGTCTCTCTAATCGAGAATGTAGGTCCGCTACTTCTCTTCCCAAACCACGATGAGACTGAGGTTGGCTTTGATCCCACTTGTCGCTCATATTTACGACCCACCCACTATGAACGGTGTTTGGATCCTCCTGCATAAATCAATTATTTTTAAAATTACTGTTCTCTTTCAAAATAATTTGGAAAACATGATCATGTGAAATGCCCATATTATTGTTTGCAAATTTATAGGTTGGGGAAGTGAAATTCACCATTATAGATTACACTGCCTTCGGCAGAGATTTTGCAATAGTCACATTTATGTTATGGTTACAGTTTCAATGAGAAGTCGTTTCATAGTTGCTAATGACAAGTGTCATGAAGGTCAGAAACGTCAAGTTGAGTCCAGCGCAGCAGATAAAAGGCAGATGTCAATAAATGACGTCACACAAAGATAAGGTTTTGATTAAACGTTTTAGTTACCATATCGCGTCTGTTTTTTGGAAAGTGTTTCAGCCCACCTCCCCCACCCTCCCCATCGTCGAGGAATCCTAGTGCCATGCCCACAGGAACTCCCTTGACTATATTCAAAATAACCATGAGGAGTATTTCACGTTACACTGCAGAGCTGATCTCCTGAACTTATAAGATTACCTTTACAATCCAACCGCAACATGCATCGTTCCTGTAAAAATTTAACATGTTCCTTATTCCGATCAAACCCGCTCCTAAGTGCATTCGCCATTTGCAGTCGATCCAAACCAGCTTGTTCCTACTAAAGCAATACGCAAAGGTTAAGAGGTGTCAAAGGCATTCTTCTCTGAATAGCAATAATGCAAAGCTATGTGAGATCTGCATTCATACCAAAGTCTTGAGATCGAACAGTTGATTGAATCCGGGCCTGGTGTGAAAGCCACCCTTAGACGTATATGGATATTAACCAAAATAAAGGTTTGATTTCACAACGACATACTTCAATATACGCTATCTGTTCGACGTACTTGAATAGGCCTATGTTTCACTGTTTCCAAGATATACCGTTTCAAAATTTGACTGTTACAGGTATCAGCTTGAACCTCTAAGGTGTTAATCACATCCTAGTTGAAACTTTGTTGTCTAATGTGCACATTTTCAAATGACTAACAGCTACTTCTGTTTTATTTTGACCTTATACTCCCTCTCCTTGAAGAGCCTTAAAATCCTGGATTATGGGTGAATAAAATTCCATCCTCTATGATTGGATTTTCGCATGCATTTTAACAAAGATTTTACAAAGGTATCAGAGAAGGTTGTCAATTATATACAGAATAATGATAAATTATGAACATAAACTGGGCCAGGTTCCCAAAGAGAGGTAAACAAAACTTAAGATAGATAAACGAAACTAAAATGACGTGGTTAGAGCAGAGAGCTATTCGAGGGTACATGAACTTAGAGAATCCCAAGCTTGGGGTGACTGAACCCTTGCTACTTAAACATTTTCACGGTAACACCAGTAAGAACCAAATTTTAAGAAACGCAATCTGGCCAAATTGACTAAAATATGGAGAAAATATGTGTAATGAATGTTCAAATGTGCGAACGCTATAACCACAGACCTGATAATGAAACCGAATATGTCGCCACTGCTTGGAAAAGTCAGGCCAACTGAAATGGCCGTCATACTACTTTTGTTTGCGCATTTAAAAGTTTGCCTCCTACTGATATTTGTCATTAGATTTGCTTACATTATGGATGACAGTGTTGTTTTGTGTCTGTATTTTATTTCTTGATCCTTTAAGCTGTTTATTAACATACCACCTAGTTGAAACTTCGTTGTCTAATGTGCACATTTTCAAATGACCAGCAGATACTTTCATATACGACAAAGGATACCATACTGAAAGCATCTTATGAGTTACCTTTCCTAAGGCACGCATATGCATATGTAGCTTATGTTTACTCAAGATATAGGTGTAAAGTTGTAATTCTTTTGTAAAATCGTTAGTTTTTGATATGCTTCAATGGACAACGTAATTAGTTGTTTTTAATGGTTTTTACAGCAAATGGGTTGGTATGACATTTACATGTCCACATACGTTAGGATCTGAGTCTTTTTTTAAGAGAGGGGGGTTGTTCGTCCCATGATTAGGCTGATGCAATGTGCAAGCTGTGAATGCTCTTGTGCTTTGATTTCTGACATATTGTCACATTTTGCCAAACTCACTACTGTTTACAGGGCCGTAGCCTGCTGAGGCGGGGGCAACTGCCCCTGATAGTAAACTGCCACCAAATGGTAAATGATAATTGGCCAACTTGAAAAAAAAATACTGAAATGCTGAAAACTTCAGTTAATATTATGATTTCAAGCCCCCCCCCCCGACCTTAGAAATGGCATACATGGGCTCCTTTTCTTCCCAAATTTTCCCTGGGAGGTCCCGCCCCCTCCGTGGATGCATTCTTATGCGGGTTTCTCCCCCTTACGAATGAGCTCTTTTCTTCCTATACAAGATACATTGGTCGCTTGAATACAGCATATACGCTGGTTAAAGATGAAATAGCCTATTACTGCCTTTAATTATTAGGCAAACTCAGTGAGCTTGTGAAGAAACTTTCAATTTAAAGGGCATGAGCAGTCACCGGAAACCTATCCTGATTGAGACCTTCTGTTTACAAACATATTTGAAGATTTTTGAAGTTTTACCTACAGTAACTTCAGGAAACCTTCTACTTTTACTAAAAAAAATAAGGGTTCATTTTTTGACTATAATGTATAAACATGTCGAGTATAAAAAGTATCTCTTCTTCCATACTACCTAAAAGAATCGTTTCACAAGGTTTTTGCTTTGTCAGCTTTTGATCACCTGACATGGCTCCTGACCTCCACCAAAACAATTGGGTTCTTTCTGTTCATATGAAAACTTTGTAAACCAAGTATGAAAAGTAACCAACATTGTTATTTTGAGATACTGTGTTTTACAATAAAAGCGTAGCAAACACCCACACATAGACACAGTCGCCAGCGTGATTGCATAGTTGATTCCTTCTGCCTTCTCAAGGAATACAAATGGTTTCATATAATTACGAGAACCCCTGACTTTCTTCCTGGTTGTACAATTTCTTAGATTAAATCTTAACTTAATTATCACTTACAGGTAGCTCACACGAGTTGGTTGGTGGGGCTTCGGGATGGAGGTCCATCGGGGTCTTTCTGCCGCGGTAGCACTTGTCACAGCTTGCTTAAAAGAAATTAATAGGCCTATAAGATTCTTTCTGTTGGCGATTTTCAAGCTATTCGCGAGATTCGGTGGCTTGTCATAGCTGGTCCTAGACAGCGAAAAGTTACTCGATTAAGTCGGCGGTTTGTCTCGAACCTCTTGGCAACAACGATACGGGTATATGGGTCACCGTCTCAAGGGACGCTGCAACTAATCGGCCCAGTCAGAAGATTACACAGACAAGGTGAGGCAGAGAATCGACGTACTATTCTGTTATACAGTTGAGAACGGAGTATGCTATCCTTCAAGTCACCTTGTAATATTAGGCTAAACCAGAATAAATGTAAAATTATGGCACAACTTTCCGGTTTAAATCCCAGAAATTAGGAAAATGTGAAAAATGGCACATTCCCTGAAAGTTCCATTAATCAGGAAAATGTGAAAAGGGCACATTCCCTTAGTCCCCTGTAAGTACGACGGCATGTGAAAACTGCACAGCCCTTTAATTCACGAATGGAACCTAACGACAACTGACATACTAGTTACAGTACGTTACAAGGCGTACTGCCAAGCTTAAGTCTCCAAACCTCTCAAAGCCTCATTATTTTAAGGCAAGTTCGTACTTGTAAAACATTACTGACGAGGCGCTGTAGCTCCCGTTGTTTAGTTTTAAGGCAGTCCAGCTCGCCATTAGACTTCAACAGTACATTATTAAGTCCTCACTGAAAAATTGCATTTTCTCGGCAGAAAGCATTTCACACTCCTTAGCAAGTCGCCCTACTCCTTCAAAACTCTCTGTGTTCACTGTTGCGATTCTCCCCATACACCAGCTGAAGGTAGTTTAGCCGCTCCCAGAGTGCGACGCTTACCCCTTTGTTACCTTTACATAGGCAAATGCATTCTAATTAAACTAAATATAGGCAAATTTTAATTTCCCGCCGTACAACTCCAGCACAAGAAGTCTCCCTCATAGTGCACAAAAGAATATACTCATTTCTTTGCACAGATCATTCAAGCGTTCACTACTCTCAACAGTGCGCCTAGGTCTATATACAAAAGACCATAACCATTGAACCGTGACTGTCATGGAAGTAATACGCACAAAAGCCCACGAGAACCCTGTACGGAACCCTCAAGTCATGGATAATTATAAACTGAACTTGTGACCTGTGGACAATTTGGTGGTCCTTAGTCTTCCTGCGGCAAACCTCTAGCCGAGTTACTAACTTACTCATGAAGACAACCAACGGTGGTCAAGGCAAAAGGGTGGCCGTGGCCACCATGGCAAATAATGAGCCACCATGTGGCCACTGACGGACTAACGTGGTGACTGCCTACTGGGTAGGACATTGCATTTGATAGAATAAAACGCATGTGTGGGTGCAGTTGTACACGATGGGATTCACCTGAGAATTTATCATGCAAACCGATGAAGTAATTATTGAAATGACATTTCAGTTCCTCCAAATTTATCTCTTACGATCTCCCTCACCTCCATGTCTAGACCATAGAGAATTCGGCAAAAAGGATAAAGAAAGTTGTGTTGTCATTTAACCCATGCCCAACAATATCTTAAATTAGTCACCATGTGTCAAATAATACCCGAAAAAAATATTAATATCATCATTTAGCCACAATGCCCACAGTTGTAGGCAGTGACTTATTTGCATTATTGATGAGGTAATTGAGTTATTCATTTGCATTTACAGACAGGCCTAAGTACCCATGTCGATCACGATTACCCATCGAGATACCTTTAAGCTGCTCAAATAATTCGTGCTCGTGACCAAAAGATTATATCGTTGTTACACCCAATTATCAATTTATTCAGCTCTCTCGTCTTCTTGTTTTCTTTTTTTTTCATTTCACTACGAAGGGAAGTGACGTTTAATGCTGTTATGTTACAAAATACTCCGAAAGAGGCAAAGTGCATGTAACCTGCTCAGGGTGGTTAAAATATCCATGCCCCCACAGCTCAACAGCTCAACATCTGATTGTTCTTATAATCTCCTTATTTTTCTTTACAGAACTGTAGGTAGTAAAGCTCAAATGAGAAGGATGCTACCTTAAAAAAATTAGATAACGAGGAACTTGATAATCATTGTCTACATTTTTCTAGTTTGCCGCGGAATTTTTATAGTAAGATTCACTCCACACGTAGTCTGCCCTTGTGCCAAATGTGCCGACTACTTCACACGTCATTTACTGACACTCAGCAGTTTTATCAATTGTTTTGTATATGGAATTGGCCAACCTTATTTCCAGGAGATCTTGATCAACCTTTCCACTGGAAACCCATACCCGAACCTTCAGCCTTTGCAAAATAGTACATTAATCTTCTAAGATAACCTGTCTAGTTGACTCGGAGAAAAAACACCTTGTCTAGTATAACGGGTAAAACCCATATTTTTTTTAAAACTTTATCATACAGCTACTGAAATCTACCTTATCTTGATGATGTCAACAGTACAGCTTTAATCAGTGTGTAGGGAGACTTTGGCGGATTTTCTACAAGGATGGATCAAGGAGGCCTGGGGACCCGACACCTCCCCTAATTGGACCGTTTTAGCCTTGAACTCTGCATTTAACAATTTTCCTTTTCTTTTCATTAGGCCATATTTTTCATTGACCCCCCTTTGAGCCTCTCTTGTGAAAAGTCGGCCACTTTTTTAAACAACAAGCTGGAGCTACCCATAGAAAGCAGTTGTAAATTGTGCACATTGTATGCACCGTCATGATGTAAACTGTACACCTTCAAGGCAAGATGAAATGGCAGATGGGTAATGGGAGCGATAGTTTCTGTGCCTTCTCATTAAGTTTATTTTAAAAGCTCTTTCCAATCCCTTATGTAAGCAGTACATTTCAAAACAAAACCAGGTACCGGTACTAAGTTGTGGAATAGTTACAATTTACTTACTTTGTAATGCTACACTTTGTCAAATTCGACGAGCAATTATTTAATTGTGCGCTTCCACTTGTTTCTGTCTTAGTCTGTACAAACCCTTAATTGAAACACTGCAATTTGTTAGGCCAGCACCGAATGTGCAAACCCGTGCCCACTTTTCTAGACCTAACGCGCATGTTTGGAGGTGACACACTACAATGTACGTGTAGGATTCTATTGAAGCAAGGGGTTGCAGTAGTTTTGTAAGTTATTTTTAAATAATGCTATTTACGTTTGAGTCTAAATTTGGATACCTTGAACTATGTCTGATGTAAAAACATCCCAGCTAAAATTACGACACACTATCTGTAATATCATCGAAAGGAAAAAGAAAGCAAAAGCCAATAAATCATAAAATAGAGTTGAGTGTGTTTCAGAGATTTGCAAGAGTTTGACTGGTTACATCGACAGAAATTAAAAGAACGTCTGGTGATATAGACTGAAGCCATTGATTTGGCACTATGTATTGCTAGAAAGTACAGGCACGTTATACAAGCATCACGTTTTGTAAAAGTTACTCCCAGACTTTCGAAAAACGGATAACATGACATTTAACTTCTGGAGTTGAATGCACACTGTATGTACAGACACAAGTAAATCAATCAGCCTTTTGGGGTACAGCGAACGCGCCATCAGAGTTTTCTTGGCTTCTCTGGTTAAACACGCAGCGACTCACTGGGTCAGCGTCCCCACTAACTTTCATTTTTCATGGTTTCACTTTACTCTGATATTAGTTTTCAAAGCAAACAGGAGCACAATGACTGTAAGCCATGCTTTAAGCAACAGAACGGACAATTGCCTTCAGTAACCACTGAGTTTTCAATGTTGTTTTTTTTTTACATGGGTAGTTTTAAATATTTTCCAAAAATGTTTGTTGCATGGTATGCGGAAGAATGAATGGCACAACGCGTCATTGCCCTTATTTATCCGGCTACTTTGTTAAATTTGTAAGTTACATATATATTATATCAAATTTTATAAACAAAAGCAGTTTATTTTCTAGGTGTTTAGAAATTTTCTGTGCAAGAGAGAACTATTGTTGGCCTATTTATAATAATAGCCTGTCACCATGTCTCTTACAAACCTTTAGCTGTTTATTTTTCGAACAATGATTTGAAGATCTCATTGCTTCATTTCTTCCTTCTTAATGAAGGAAATGTTTGTTTGGCCATTAGAAGAAGGGTTCTTTAAAACCTTTTCTATAAAAGTCTTCATCATGAAGTTATCAGTGTTTACCGGACGGCGAAAACTATGCTGTTACAATATGGGATGCACGCATTGGTGACCGACTGCCAAGTGGTTAGAGCATCCGACTTGTAGCCAGAGGGCCATTCTGGCCGGGTCATACCAAAGACTTTAAGAGTGGAACCTACTGCCATTGTGCTTGGTGCTCAGTATAAGCAATGGAGTAGGGAAAACAAGTCAGTGAGCTACAACTGGAAAAAAGGCCGTGGCCGGCCCTACTTAAACAATTGGTTAGAAACTGAGCCGTAATACCTCATCTAACTAGCTGCACGTATTGGTATGGAAGTATCCTGTATGATGCGGTCTGGTGGTGACGTCAATGCAAGACCCCTCTATAGTGGGCCGTTTGCCGATTTAGCATACTATAATAGCCCCTGAGTAGGATCTCCGACCGGACGATTTACTCAGGGTTATTTCTTACACTGTCAGGGACCGCTGAGATAGGGGGCTACGGGGCTTTACGGACTTTTTCTGCCATGGGCATTTTGGTCTGCCTTAAACTACTTTCATTATATTGTACATACTGGGCCACTTCGATGATTAGTCCCCTCACTTCAAAATTGGCTCCGCGGGCCCTAACTGTAGCACTTACCCTAGGTTTATTGTCCTTCTATTTTCGTTCTACGCCTTCACTGATTTCACGGTATTTAAGGTATGTTTAGATCCTAAACGACCAGTAGCGCTGGTCAGGGAGAAGATACCTCTAGGAACTGTTAGCCTACATAAGTAATCAAAGTGAAGCGTTTGTGGTGCCCCAGAAGAAAGGAAGTTTAGCCAAAGAAATGAAAGATATTCAATCGTGAACGATTTTAACAAAATTAATTGCCATACTGAATACAACAAATCATCTAAAAATAATAGAAAGTATACATGGAGCGTATCTCCTCTAAACTTTCTAAATCAACCAGTAAGCAGATTTTATTTTCGCAGCCTCTCATAATGAGATAAGCCCGACAACATTTAGCTTAGAAGACTTTCTTTGACTGAGGACGAGTACAAATAATACCTTGGAACTTGGAAGTTTCATTTGAACAGTAACCTCAAACTGTCATGGCGACCTCATTCTCATCATGGCCGATTTTAACGATTTACATTCCATTCGTTACAATTCTATCTTAGGCCGTCTCGACGGGTGTTAGAATATTTTTCTTCGTAACGTACAGTTAACAGATGACCCTCTACGATAATACACGCCTGTCGTTACGACGATATACTACCAGGGTCGATTATTCCGGTCGGCTGCTTTACTCAGTGGTAGCCAATTCTTGTCCCATGAAGTTGACCATGGTGACAAGAATCGTCGAGAACATATTCCCCTGAAATAATGTCTCACCCAACGAGAGAAGGGGATTAGTATGTGGAGGCGGACAGTGAATCAATTTATGTCCGGGGAGACAGAGGCCACATTCTTCACTTTTACAACTGCTGATTAACTACAAAGTTTTTCCGGTCGGAGATCCTACTAAGGAAACTTGTTCAAATCTTCTACACCGGCATTGACCTTTTCAAATTGAGAGCAGCACGCACAGGAGTAGGAAGCGGGGTAGACTGCCCCTCAAAAAATTTCTGACGTCAAAAATTCGGACTGGAAACAACAAAAATTAGGGTAAAGAACAGTCGCCAAGGGGGGGGGGGCTGTGCCCCCCGGTGCCCCCAATGAGATTTTGGGTATGACAAAAATTATGCACAAACACAACATTTACTTAGATGTTGATATGAAAATGAGGACCCGCTATCACTTAATCACTCAAACATACGTCTAAAATATCACAAAATGTTCTCAAAACTGTAATTTTGCGGCGCGCTTCGCGGGCATTTATTGGTTAAATTGTATGGAGGATATCCTATTGGGAGATGTAATCCTCAGTTATTGTTTCAACCTTTAACTTTCAAAAGTTGTGAAACTACTGGGGCCTTGAGTCCTCTCCCTTCTATACAATTCCCACATCGATTATCTTTTAGCCAGATCTTATGTTTGAAAACTACAAAAAAATGAGACTCGTTGCCTACTTCAATGCGTATTTTATAAAGCTAAGTGCATAAAATTCAGAACATGATTCATTGTCTCCATTCAACCCCCCCCCCATCATTAACTCATTAGTGCAAGTAGGCTAATACAATGGTCAAATTGTGATTTATATTTTTCTTGCCTACTAGTGGCGCGCACAGAGGAGGCCATATAGGGCCATTTTTTTTTAGTTCCAAAAAATACGTAAATTTTTTAACACAAATTTTACTTCAAAAGGGAGTATAATTGGCATCAGATTGCATGTAAGGACGTATAATTTTTCAAAAAATTTCAAAGGCCGGGGGGAAATCCCCTCTCCTTAGACCCCCAGGACGGCGATCACACGACATACTGCATTTTAGTGTGCCCCTCCGGTGGACAGCTTGCCCCCCCGTGGACCAACTTCGAAAAGTCTGGCTACGACACTGGTAATTCCGGCTGAGATGAAGTAAAAGTGAAAAGATTGCCCAAATTTTCTACTGAGTTCCCGAATTTTTGATCGACCAAAATATGTGCAAAAGTTTTCACGCGCTTTGCCCTCATGTAGTGGTTTGGTTGTCTATTTTATGCACTTGAGCTTCAACGAAATTCCTGCAAGTTTTTGAGATTTGAGTAAAAAAAATTCTGCCCCCCCCCCCCCCCCCCGATATTGAAAGATCCCGTACGCTTATGGCCATACGGCAACTGGAGATAACCCCGTTTATAGAGCGAAAGCACTTCAAAAGAAATCCAAGGAGAAATGTCAATGTAATTGTGAGATTCTATAAAACTTAGTCTTTATGAAAGCTTTTCTTAGGTTCTTTTCCCCACTTCCATGTTATAAAATATATTTAAATCAATTTTCGCCTTGCAGCAATAGCAAAATAGTTCGTTAAACATTTTCCCACATTTACAACTCATTTTGTTCATTCTTAATCTAAACATGTAAAAATTTAATTTGCAATTATTCATCCGCAGAACTGTATTTTATAAATTTGCATTTCTTTTCATCCCCAGTCTCCCAGAACCTTCCCTATGCTCACCAACTATTAAAATGTTACACACAAAATCATTTTTCATTTAATCCGCCGAAATGTTTTGAAATTACAAGGTCAGTATGGTCGGGTCATTTTCAAGCCACGCTCCCATCCGATAACCATTTCAAATGTCCTTTTGGTTTGTTTACTCCGAATGTTGGAGGATACATTTATTCGTTTGTACGTTGAACACATTACATATGCAGTAGTAGCGATGCGTATCTCCATCATGTTACAGATGTGCCATTGGCACAATTGTCTGGCGACGATGAATTGAAACTACGTCACGTACAATGTCAATCGTGATAACTCTTTTGCATTTATAGTAAAACTTTGTGTGTGGGAAATGGGTCTGTTTAACAATGGTGTGTAACCGGATTTCATTAAAATGGTGACACATTCAAGGTTGCATAAAATTTCACGGAAATATCTCTTTTACATTGACAATCTTTCCCTTTAACCACTGCATAGGTTCAGTTGCAATATCTTTTTGAGGAAGGTAATTCGCTACCAGATCTTGTTCAAAGCAGTTGGTTGGCAGAAGCTACAAACGCACAGCAACTTGAACGACTTTTTTGCAGAAGTAAATCAAAGCCTTCAAAACAGTGAAAATGGATTCTTTTATACCAGATTCCGCAAAAAATAACACGACCGAAGGATTGATTGATCTTAGTTTAACATTTGTTTCATTATTTAGCAATGGTTCGATAATTCTAGCTGTAACTCTGTCTTTGTGTTTGCAAACCTCCGTTAACGTTTTCGTGGTTAACTTGGCAGTTACTGATTTTCTCTTATCCCTTGTGGCAGTCGTGCACTCTCTTTCGTTTTTAGCACCATCTGATTTACCTGGCCTGAACATCATCTGCGCCGTTGATGTCGCCTTAGCTCAGATATGCGTCGGATGCAGCATCTTCACACTAGCGTCTGTCTCAGTGAATCGATACATTATTATCACTAAATCAAAAACAACATACGACCTGATTTTCCGACGAGGATTCATCGCCCTCTGGATAATTCTGATTTGGGTTCTGTCCGCCTCTGCCACACTATTGCCGTTAGCTTTAATGGTTGGAGAGCTTGGATATGACAAAGAACGCCATCACTGTGATGCACTTTTAAGTCATGAAAAAGCTAAACTTTATAACTGCATTTTGGCTGCCGCGTACTTTCCAATACCACTGATTATTGTAATTTTTTGTTACACACGGATATATCTTTACGTAAGGGGTCACAATCAGCAGTTGCGACGACAGCTCGATGTGCAGCTTGGAAACTACGATGTCACAGGGCCAAACAGTATTTGGTACGTAAATAAAATAAAGATAACTTTTAAATATATGCGCATTGTGAGGCCCGTGCAGGTAGGGCGTGCTTCGGGCCTACTTTTGGGGGACACCTGGAGGCTGTCCCGGCAAGGGAAAGTACAGGATGCAATGCAAGAGAAAAAATCTAGCCAGTAATGACCATGCTTTCCGCCCAACTTATGTTCTATGCAAAAACTCAAGAGAGTTACTTGCCTAGCAGAAATGGGAAAATGCACAAAATGTAACAAAAGTATACGTTACTTTTAGGCTCACAGAAAGTGGCAGGCAACCTGGAACAAAACTAAGTACAATCTTTGATAACTCGAAAGAAGAAAACAAAACTCTTTTCCCAAAACCAAAACGGCAAGTGAGCCTCACACAGTTCCCTTCACCCAAACAAAACAGAATCCAGGGAGCTGTGAGAGCTCCCTGGAGAAACCCTCCAAGCTCCCTGCTGGAATGAGTCGCAGATAATTTATTACGTAACCCTTTAGAAGGAGGAGCGAAGTGTCCTTGACCTTTGTAAATGGAAGGCCTATTTTGGAAGATTTTGGACGTAATCGTCTAAAAGGGGCAAACAGAGTCCGCTCCGCACGTAAGGTCCGGTCTAAAATACCAAAAGAGTCAAAGTCCGTTTTCCTGTTATTTATAAGATGCGGCAGTTGCACTGTGCAAATTCTAAGTCACCAAAGTCAAGGCATTTATGATTTTGTGTTATTGTTGCTCAGCTTACTTTAATAGTATTGAAATTCTTTTTGATAAGCCGAGAATGACACTGTCACGTAAATCACATATTCCATTTGTCTGATCAAATGTTTAACTATGCATTATTTTACATTTAATATTTGCTAAGCGTTTATATTTATTTTTTAGAATTTGCTCTGCGTTTCATACCTGGAAACAGAAAAAAATCAATTGTATCAGTACCATCCAGTTCATTAATAGGCTATGCTAATTTTTTTAAAGGATTGATTAAAACAACTAAGTTAACGCTTTTGGGAGTGGCGGAACTCTTAAACACAATTTTTAACCTTTTCTAACTTCTCGGGGAGTTTCATTTTAAAAAAATGTAGCACTTTAAGTATAATTTATAGCTGTCAATGATAGATAAAAACTTTGAAAGAAGGGTCTAACCTTAAATCAAGTTTTGATATATTAGAGGGGTACTTATTCTAAGCATTCTGGTGAAATTCCCATTGAAATACGATGTGTGGTTCTCAAGATATAAGCAGATCAAGTTGTCACATTTTCAACAGAAAGTGAACTTGAAGCAAGCACATATGATGTCATAGCCTCACATTAATGAGAGTCTTTTGTTTTTCTTTAAACTCTACAACCAATTTTCTCCTGAACAATCAAATGTTACCGAAATGTGAGTGCATGAGAGGCATGGGAAAATTACAAACTTCACATTCCACATGGAGAGGTCCTATCCCTATTAACTTCAAAGTCAGCACAACAGACTGAAAAAAACAAAGGAAACAAAACAGTCCTTATCAATGTGGAACTGATATCAGGGAGTTGCCTGGTGATATAACTCCAACTTGCCTCAAGCTCACTTTGGGTCACAAATGCAGTAACTTCTTTTGTTGATGTCTCGAGTAATACATGTCCGATTTGAATGAGAGTTTCACCAAAATGCATAGATTTAGTTCCTCTTTCACATATGGTAAGTAAATTTTTGCTTGAACCCTTCTTTAACCAATTTTTTCCTTCCACCACACAAGGAAGTTACTAGTGCTATTTCTATAATGGTACAAAATCGCTGCGAGTTATGTTGGACTTTTCAAAGAACTGAACAATTTTCCCAGTCTGAAAGAAACATCCTTTCTTAGTTCAACAATAAAATAGAGATATTCATTCTTTTATTTTGCTTTTAAACTTTTCACTTTTGTTCACAGGTACGATAGTTCGACGGTTCAAGTGAAAAGAATGTCAGTTAAAGAAATTCAGATAACAAAAAGCTTATTCTTTATTGTCTGTGTTTTTATAGTGTGCCTTACTCCACACGCAGTCTGCTCTTTCTTAGAACGTACCAGCCACTTCACTCGTCGTTTAGTAGCTCTGAACAGTTTGATAAATCCTTTTATGTATGGAATTGGTCACCCCAATTTTCGAAAAGTCTTGATCAAACTCTTTACGTGCAAACCTTTGCCGGAGCCGTCAGCGTTTGCAAAATGGTTGTGTAATTTTCGAAAACGTCCTGTTTAGTACTTTCGGAAAAAATGAACGTTTTGTAAGATCCACTTGTACGAAGATGGGACGAAGAAATTTAACACTCAGCTCTCATAGGCAAGACATGCGATGTAGCTACTGACATGGTATGGAGCGTCAACTCTGCAGCACTGATCATTGTGAAAAGAGACATACAGTGTTTTCTTGTTAATGGTTCTCAGATATTACCATTCGACGTGACGTCAAATGTTTTTCACACGAACGTCTCTAATATGGACCCCCAGGAAGACTAGGGTCCAACCCCTCCGCTACCTGGGACATTCCTCTACACGTGACAATGTCCCATCCGTTAGATGTGGTTATATTGTTCATGGAACGCCTTCAGACTGTTGTTATGAAAAATCTTTGATTCCCCACCGGTTAAAACCATTATGATGGAATAAAACAGAGAACACTGCAACACTTTGGGTTGAACATTATGAGCCGGCACACTTGTAACATTCTACACCATTCATCGCTAGACAGCGATAATTTCCGTGCCTTACCAGTCAGTGTATTATAAAGGACTTTCATTTCTGTTTGCATGTTTTGTGAGTTTCTTTTACGTTCAGTCATGTCGTGCGATGTACAATGGTAGGAATGAACTTACGTTGACAAGCTGCACAATATTTTCAATTTGGACTGGCTATTGAATAATCACACCTTACCCATAATGCAGCTTGCAAAGTGAGTAGAAGCACTATGACTATACAGGCAACTTTATTGTGCACGAAAACCACCACATTCTCTCCCTTAAAGTCATGCAATGTTCTTAATTGATTTGTTGAATTAATAACATTTTAAAGACATTTTTGTTGTAAATATTGCAGAAGTATGACTGCCAAAAGATCATTAGGCCTACACCCTGTGTATGTACAATATAATTCGACCCCTTTGATTACTTTTGTCAAAATAGAGGAAGTTGTATAAAATTTATTAAATTAAGGGACGATGAAACGTAACAGCGTTAAAGAAAATTTTAGTTACCGAATTAGGCCTATCACTATATTCTGTAAATGATAGCCTGCAAATTTATACGGAAATAGCGTAAGCTGTTTGCGTTTTGAACATTTTTTTCATTGCTTCCTCTTCAAGGAAGAGATAGAGTACTTGGCATTTGCAAAATGGTAAGTCAAAAAGTTTCCTATTAGAGGTCTTCTACCGATGACATTATCCCCTGGCGGATGTCAAAACCTACGCTAATGCGAGCTGGAGTGTGCATGTATATGTAATTCTACCACCTCTAGCCATCCGTTATTGAGAATCCTGCATTCCGATTGGTTAAACACTGACCTGTTATTCTGCA
>WURT03345089.1:0-24060 GCA_009936505.3 Holothuria glaberrima | reverse complement strand
CAACTACTTTTCTACCACAAACACATCACAAATTGAACACATCGCTTCATTAACATGGTCTAATCGGTCCCCCAAAAGTTTTTCTATGGTGTTAAATTCGTAGGGTAACCTCCTCCGCCGGGACTCCCCTTGAATTAGTGGTGTGCTATCTAAATTTACATAGGAGCCGGTATCCCGGGTAAAGAGGCGCAAGGGTACAAGAGGTTTTGAGTCACCAGTCACCAATCCCGGCCCCCACTGCTGTCCCCCACCCCTCAACTCACCTATATTCAAGGTTTTTCCCATTGCTTATGCGATCATAATTTTTGAGAAAAAGTACTGAGATATCGATAATGAACCAGCTCCTATCTCTCAGAGATGGCTGGTCGGTTCCCAATGTATTGGAACCCCATTCCCAGCTACCCCCCGCAGAGCTGAGCGGACTCTGTGTGCTCAGTTCCTCAGCTGAACAAGGAAAATGCCGTACAGCCTGCTACGTAAGCAAATTCCCATCACAGCTGAAAATGACTGTCCTTGACTCTTCACACGAGAAGCCATGCTAAATCTTGTATTTTTCAATTACCTGTCGAGGGTCACGAAAAGTCCAAAAACGAATCACATGTCTATTGTGACAGGGTTACCCTGTCTTCACCTTCACCTATGCGTGAACTGGAAATGGCATGGTTTTAAAGTATAGATTCATGTCAATTATGCGTTCCCCCAAAAAAGAAAAAATAAACACAAAGACTAAAAAAATAAAAACTTTTTAGGGTGGAATCTAGGGGGAAATTAGAGCTTGAGATAATACTGATATTTCGAGGAAACTTTAAACAACAATCTTTTAGCCAGGGTTGTCTTATCGATTACAAAATAAAATGACTAAGTAAAGTGGAAAAGTTATCGCGTTTTCTGTTCATGTTTTCTGGTAAAATCGACAGAACATTTCTCAGGCTGCCTGCATGTATAATGTTTCGTCATTACATAACAAAATAAATGGAAACACGTGTAATTCCATGGTAGACTTCGATATAAACTTGAAAGGTTGTTATTAGGTTAGTTGTCAATTTCTCAACATGAACTGGTCAAAGGTCAAGCTAATCAAGGCGTCACTATGTAGGGTTACTACCCTCCCCCCCCCCCCGGAAATTTTCAAAGTACCTTCTGTGGGGAAAAATTGTCCCTTTTTGCAATTTATTTACTTTGTCAGAATTTTTTTTTATTTTGAGTTACAAAAAAGTCGGAAAAATTAAAATGATCACAACGTTTTACTTAAATTGAATTAGACTCGGGTGGAAATATTGCTTTTTATACATTTAACCACTGAGTTCTAACTGCTTCGAGATTAAACTGCATTGAGACACTATTCTGTTTGTCCGAAAATTATTAGATATAGTTGGAAAATTAAACACAAATAACGGTTCTTTGTCGGTAAGGTATCTCTACGACACTATACGCTAAGCCATCTGGCCATTGTCTTTTGAAGAAATCCAGGCTGTCGTGGGAAAATTGAGGTACCGTATTGCATGATTGTCTGCCATGAAATAGACACCATGTCCGACTGTGATATACCAGACCTTTTGCAAGGTGATGCAACTCAACATGACTGCTCGTCGGGGATAAGTTCTAAGTATTCGTGGCCAGTTGCGTCGGGTCCCAGTTGGATTGAAGGTTCATTGGCGACTCGCCATAAGGGCACGGGGGACAAGTGCCCCCAACAAAAAAGTATTTTCCAAGCATTGGCTTCAATCTTCCAAAAAAATAAAGTTGTTCGATATGGCACGAATAAAAAATATTTCTTATTCTGGACAAAAGCATTCCTGATATTATTTATGAAGTATAAACTAACACGTAATTGTCAAGTATGTGTTTTTCGTAATAATTTCAAGATTCAACTGAGGTGTATTGGGTCAATCGACCACTGATCATGTGAATTAATATGATTAGAGTTGTGATGGTTTCAGTTTATTTTCAGGCTCGTTTGCGGCTACTTCAGTGGAGGGAGATTCTAGTTTGCGATAAAGAAAATGATAAAATGTCACACTGTCTGATAGGAGAGTTGACACGTAGAGAACTAAGGAAATTTCTGTTGCTAATAATGTCTCCTACAACCATTGCTGGGGAATAAATTGTCAGTTGCTCCATGACATTTGTTTTGTTTTGTTTCATATGTCAAACCTTTAACTTCCCGAAAAAGGTGAATAAGGAAACGTTTATTTGGTAAAACCACTGAAACCTTAAAGGGCAAATCTCGTCACTTAAAATTTATATTTAGTGTAGGGGTATCAAAATTCTTAGTTTGGTGACTGCTCTTTGATTGACAGCAAAGTTTGAAATTCAAAAAATGCAGAATAGCCCACATTCCACACAATGCAGAGAGAAAGAGAGCACTCGGATTACACATTATAGCCTTGTATGCTCAAAATAGAGTTGTGTCTGCACAAGACGGAGCTTTATACAGTTATGGGAGGAGCTAGAAGTTGCGTAGTTGGGAGAATTGGAGCTGTCTGGGATGACGAGCCTGATTTACCCTTTAACCCACCGATGATCGCGAAGGTCGCTTATTAGTCTTCTAAAGCCATACGTGCCGGACGTGTGTGAGGATTGATGTAAAATGCCAGAATTTTTTAATTCAAAGCTGAAACGGTGTCTGATCAAACAGGATTTGGCTGAAAGTTGTAACAGCATACCCGATCAGTGTCAAGTTAATATATTAGAAGCAATGCACAGGAGAACTCGGGGATGGTCAAAAGCCGTGTTTTGCAAGAATTTTAAAGAGGGTTACGAGAATGGCTTAAAAGTGGGTGTGGAACCTCCAGCCTGCCAGACAATTTGGGTCCGGCCCGGAAGTCAATTCATGAACGTTATTTCAGTGACATCACTTGAAATTCAATTTACGATAACTTTATATATCATTCGCCAGCAAAGGCTCAATACCCTGCGTGATGCCGCTTCTGATGTAGCACTGTGACATCTCCGAAACACTTCTTAACACATAAACCAAATTTATCCTCCTGCATGGATCATTATGCGAGATTTATTTCGTTCGCAACGTATCAGTCCCGGTGGATTACATGGATTACCCACTCCCCCTCCCTTGAATGGGTGTAAAATTACAGGAGTGAAAAACTTCGCAACGTAATGCGAAGGCTAAAGATTAATAAAGCGCCATCAAAACGATATTTTGGGGGCGCTTGACGCCCTTTTTCTCAGTTGCATGATTGCTATTATAATACTTCAGACATCACAGATAGGCCTATAATAAACGCGAGCTAAGTTATTTAAAACAAATGATCACTTTGTGATATTAGAAATCTGATTAGCTCCAATCATCATAATGTCATTTACAAAGAGTGTAACGGTAATGCTATACTTAACTCCCCATAGTTTTGCAGACACTTCAGAGCTTTTGTGGGTCTTTAGGTACACAACCCAATAGCCGTGTTGATTATCATCCACGACTAGAGCAGTTTTACTTGGGTATCACGTGGACACATTAGCATATGGGTCTGTCTGCGAAAATGTGTAACAGGCTTGAAGCCTACACGTAATGTATTTCTTATAAAAGGAGATATTTTCGTTTCCGTAGCCACGATGACGGCACCGCGAGCAGTCCTATGTCTGTCAAATGGCCTGTTATAATCAAACGATTCACCACGCTGCCGTTTCAGTTGTTTAAAATGAACACCACACAGTCAATCAAAGCTGTAGTGAGACTTCTGATTAGTGGCTTGTGTAGGGGATAAAATGTCGTGCTGAGTTGGGGAAATTCCTCTTCTCCTTTGCAAAAAATTATTTCGGAAACAGCATATACTTGGATCCAAAACAGTGCTATCAACTCATCGTCTTCCATTGTCTTTAAGTTCAAAATTTTCTGTATTTTTAGAAGGATTTCAAGAAAAACCAACATTTTATGACTTCTTGACAAATCTGAAACGTATTGTGATACAATGAAAGAAATGACAAAAGTTCTATGGGAGAAGCATCCCCCACTTTCCTCTTTCATCTGCCTCTTTCTTTGTTCTTAGTGAGAAGCGATCGGTGGTTATGGTTGTGTTTGTTTTTAAATATAGCACAGCGTACAACTGAATACCTGAGATGGTTTCTGAAGAGATTTTGTACACTTATAGGGCATCAAGATTGTAATTCATAAATAATAACCGTACTCCTACAGTTCTATTGTGTACGGACCATTGATATTTGGGGGGAGGTGTCCGAACCTTCCTGAATGCGGATTTTATATTGCCCCCAAACTAAATTATTTAGAGCGGCTCATCTGTAAGTTGACCAAGGAGTTGTCAAACGGCAACTCTGTGGGTTGGCTACACAGCGCTGTGCCGAGTGGAAATAATTGTCTTTAGTGTTCATCAGACACACATAGGGGTGAACACGGTTGACTCTCTGCAACCGTCGTCTGATTATCAAACGCTTCTTTATTGGCCAGCTCATAAAAAACGGTGGAAGTTGGGTCGATTACAGCTGCACACTGCCACGACGTTACTCAACTGCCAAGCGACCCCCTCCCCTCTCTACCGTATATCAAACACTTTCATACTTCCGATGTTGTCACGAAGATTGTAGAATCGAAATGGGGACCGACAAACGGGTCGAGAAAAAATTTGGCACTCACTAAGCAGACCCGTCTCCCATGCACGCAACTGGTTTTCACTGTCGCCTATCAGTTGGGTCCTAGTCAGGTCGTTGCATTATTAACTGGGCCGGGTTTCCTCTGATTCAAATGGTGAAGTGGGAGAGCTTGCGCGCTTGTGTTTATTGTACACCCTTGAAAGTACATACACTTTGCGTTGCAAAGGAAGCTCTTTCCAACTTCTTCTGTAGGATGCAAGGCCTAAAAGCGTTATTAAAATGCCTTTAAAATGCTGTTTTTCGGAACGCTTACTCTGTTTTTCCAGTTAATAATTCAAAAAGAAGAGAGCGTGCCTTGGAATTTTGTAGTTTTAGTTTTTAATGTTTTTGTTTCGAAAGGATCTTTTTTATTGTTCTTCTCAATCAATTATAAACACAAAACAATGATGCGTTACAACAATTAATTAAAGGCAAAACAATTCTGAAGATGAACATGCAATTATAAACTACATTGAAGGAATTAACAAGGGGTAACAAATTGGTTACGTAACATTAAAGTCAAGGTGTACACCATTTAACCATTGCTGCCATTGTCTTCAATGAATTAAAGCCCACCTATTGCATTAATTTCCTTTTACAATAAACCTTCTCCCAAGATAATAATCTTTAAAAACCAAGAGTTTGTTCTTCTGTTCAGTATACGGAGAAGGACATCCTTGATCATCCCATTAAGTTTAAGAGTAATACACGCATTATAATGCAGTCATTATAACAGACTCCTAGCATAATTTTTAAATTGAAGAATATTGAAGGTAGTATTTTGCATTTTGCATCTGTAAGTATAAAACTTAAAGCATATCAACAATTCATTTAAAGCTTTTTTGTCAGGTTGATCATTCAGACTGTCAAAAAATCATAGTCTTGGGCTAATGTATAGAGTATGCCTTGGAATTTGCAAAATCCCTTGCGACCTAACTCGCAATTGCCCATCTTTAGCTCCCAACCTTCAAGCTAAGACGAGGACATTACATGACTGCGAGTTCTTAGGGGGTGGTACTAAGCACGATTTATGATAACATCACAGAAGGTTTATTGGAAAATTGATGTATGCAACATTCATTTTCGTCCTACTTTTCAGAAGCCTAGAAGTCGTTTCCGATCACCCCAACCTAACCATACATCACTCCCTTCGAAATCAGTTATGGTACTTGCTACTCCTGTTTCCCGTTGGTAGGTATTTACATCCGTTTTACCCCCCCCCTCCCACTCCCAGGAAAAATGGCGGTTCAAGAGTCTATTGCAAAGACTGCCCGGGATATTTTATCGCTTCGACGCTGTAGTACCAGGCATGGTAGCTCCATGGTACCCGGCAGTAACGAAACAGACAAAAGATGTCACTTATGAGGTAACTTTTACTCAAAATGTCACCCTAGGCCGCAACCTTGTAACATGGTTACCTCTTAATCTTTTGTGCTGATTTTATAACCACACTGCAACCACAAGTTCCTTTTCTTTTTCATTAACCGTCCAACTGTATCACTAAAAAGAATTAAAGCCCATCTATTGCATTAACTTACTTTAAGAATAGACCTTCTCCCAAGATAATAATCTTAAAAAACCAAGAGTTTGTTCTTGTGGTCAGTATACGGAGAAGGACATCCTTGACTTAAACAAAACGACTGTAATTTCACTCTATTCATGACAGTCGTTTTAGCCAGAATCAGCTGCGCCACGGTCACACTCTATTTGCATTGGATACCCAAGACCTGTCTTTTAAGAAGAACTTTTCTTTTTTAAACAGTTATGTTCTTTATACTGCGTACTTGAATCTCGGAGTAATCGAATTACGTCACAAGGTGAATATTGTAACTGTAGAATTAGTGATAACAAAACTTTTTTTTTTACACTTCCAAATGAGTCACATATTTTAGGTCTTATCGAAAACCATTAATAGTTGATGAGAAAGGATATTCAACCTTGTAAGTATTAGGTCAATTCCGGAAAGTCAAAAGACCAGCTGGAAAAACGATGATGAACCCGCTGAAGCATCCCAATTTTTTTATTTTCTTTTTGTTGACAGTTGTAAATTTAATTGAACAAGAACCACTGAGATAAACAGTCATTCAAGAAACCTGTGTGACACATTAGTCCTTGAGGGTGGACCGGAAATTTCCATTTTATTTCACATAGCCTGTGAAGCCTTTCACACCCTCATGACTGGGACGCAATTTAGAATAATAAGATGGCTATTATTTAAAGGGAGATGGCAGTCGCCCCAAAGGTTTCAAAAGTTTACTAAATCTTACAAATCTCCTCTCTTTTTCTGCTTACAAGTATCTTACACTATGTTTCTGTATACAAATTATGAATATTGAAGAAAAACCAAGGAGTTTTTCTGCATCAGTTTAACAAATGAGTAACAAACATATTGTCACGTGTTTGATAAGAGCCATTCCTGAACTAGGATAACGGGCAGACTCACTCAAATTGGGGGGACTACATTTTCCCTTTAAAGTAGGTTACTCGAAGTTCTTAAATGTGAACCTTAACGTTATTATATACTCATTTAATATCCTGAGAAGCAGTTCCTCATGAAAAAAGATATTTGAATGAATTGACTCACAAATATCGTAAAAAACATGCTACCTGATGTCGTTTCTAATGCTGTTTGCCCGCCAATATCTAATTACCACCCAAGTGCTCTTTCAAACAATCTATATTCTGCTACCTCTTCTGAAAAATGTCACGGCCATCTACTTTTAAAGAACTATTTTTCTCGCATTTGGCACTCTCTCCCTCCTTGAATAAAAACATTGAAGTATGAAGTTCATTCCTCAACATTGTAACGTCTCAATGCATCAGTAACTGTACATGTGACATGTGTCTTGTAAATAGCATTATTTTATTTTCTGACCTCCTTTCAGCCTCTTCCTTCCTCTTCCTCATTGCCCTTTCTCTTGTTTTAGTCTCAAGTTTCACCTTTCATCATTAATGACCCTTTTGAGCTTCAAAGGGGTTACAATTTTCCTCATTTTCTAATTTTTGTTGGCTTTTATGATTATCTTTTTTCTCTTTTTTTATTTTTGCAAGGTCACTTCTCGTTAAGAGTTTGTTCTGTTTTCTAATGTTCTTCGTATGGTTCCATGTGCTTCTCTACTGCATAACGTTGGGTATATGAAACAAATTTTTAACTTGAATCGAATTGAATCCACACTGATCTGTGCATGATATCCGCTCATTTCAAAAAGGGTGGCATTTATCAAAAATAAATGAGTTTTTCTTCAAAAAGCTTGCTTTGCATGTTAATTTGTAGAGTAACAGTTACGATGTTTTTGAAATTACCATTTTCATAATCGCAAACCAGTGCTGTAGTCGAGTCCGGATGTTCCGAGTCACGAGTCCCTCAAATTTTGCTGATGATAAGACTCGAGTCCCTGTAATAATCCAATTGGGAGAATTTCCAAGAATAAAGTCGAGTCCTTCAAATTCTGTGAGCCGAGTCCCGAGTCAGGACTCGACTACAGCACTGTCGCAAACATGATATTTATTTGTGAGAAAAGGGTGTGCGGTGTCCCTCATTACAATTGAACATCCACCTAACAAACCTAGCTTACCCTTGCGACCAGGGGCGAACTGGGGAGAAAATTGCTAGCGGGAAATTTGACTGACAAGGCCCCCCGGAGCACGTGATTAAAACAACCAAAATCGCAATTAGCATACAATGGCAGCCAGTGGCGTAGCCAGGGGTTGGTGGTTAGGGGTACTGTAGAAGATGATGCTTTAAGCCGACTCCAGATACACCCAAAAAGACGATATAAATGTGCACACTCACATGGGGGTAGTTTGCACCCAGAGGGAATCCTTCGGTTGTCACCTTATGTTGCTGATGTCTGGGGAGGGGTCTATGGGGAAGCGGTGTCCCAACCCCTTTGAGAAACTTTTGTTCATTTAAGATGGCGTAGACGCAAAATGGTGCTGTCTTTGACAAATTTTTGAACTGATCACATATATTGGAAAGCTTTCACAAGTAAGGGAATTCTTACTTTTGAGTGATTGTAAAGGAAATGGGTGTTTTTTAGTGTAGGAATAACCATTTTCCCATTGAAAAATTCATGTTAAAGTAACGTAGCTTGAATGCAAATTGCAGGTATCCTTGTCAAATGTGTTGTTTATATATGGTACTCATGATAATACATTGCTTTAAGTTCCCTACTGATGCGGAGTTGAAGATGTACTTTTATCGTAAAAATGCTTTGGTCATAATATTGTTATATTGACCCAATCATGGCCATAAGATATGGAGTCTTCTTTTGTTACGAATGCGCGCAAAAAGCGTCTGAATTTTGGGTTTAAAAGCTTTTACATAACTAGTTGTGGGCAGACTTTGCACTGAGACTTATCAAATTCTTAGCAAAATACATCCGCAAATTAGAGGACGAGTCTTCTGTCTAGTAATTCGTATAAGCTTTGAATTTTCATAAGATATGTCTCCCCTGAATTCCACTACTTTGCATTCTTGCAATGCTCTGCTGAATAATGCGAATATATTTGAGACGGTACGCTGGTATGTTGTCAGTAAAAACAGCCATGCGATGAGGCTGCACGCACGCGGAGAGCGCGGGGATTTGCAAAAATTTTGATAGTTTGATAGCAACTTGTGATAAAATTGGTTAAAGTTTATTCATCATTCAGTCAGGAACACACCTCACCCTTCCTCCTACAGAAATCTATAGATTAAACGCCTTAATTGTGACTCCTTTTAAAATTTTCGGGAAAATTTTCGGAAATTGATCGTCCCCTCCATGCCCTCGTGCCGTCTCCTCTGAGGGCAGTTTCCTTAGCCTGATATTCTAGTAATTTTGATAGTTGCCCTGGACTGATAGTCAACTAATTTTGATGGTTAAAAACGTTTTCAAATAACTTAAATCTCACTTTTGTCTTCGGAAAAGATTATTGGATCACTATAAGTTGACACCATCCCAAGCTGACATAGATTGTGATACTCTGATCCTATAAGCCTTGCATGTTCTATGCAGGGAGGTGTTAGGACCTCCCTGGTCTATGATGTTTCTTGGTGGCATCAGATCCTTTAGCAATAGGAAAGGTAATTTCTTAAACTAATAAAAGAGGGGAATAAACACTTGAATTTTTTGTTAAATTAATTGGGAATGATGTCTTCAACTGAGATGCCCTCAAGACAATCATTAGCACAAATGCTTCCAGATTTTCCACACAGAGATTGCATCGAAGTCTTGTCTTTCCGTTTTTATACTTTTCAGTTTGCTGTCATCTCTTTCACAACTCACCTGAGAGAATGAGAGGGGTAACAAATACTTATAGTCTTTGAAAGGGAGATGCAGGCAGTTGGGTGCAGGTAGATGCATGAAGTTCATACATGTATCGAAAATCCCGTGACAGCAGGTAAAACAGTTTCTACAAGCTTCAAGTGATCTCTTTAAGGGAAGAGCGCGCAAATGCAGAATGTCTACAACGGCTTTTCTCGTGCGGAATCAGCTAGCGAAAAAGCGTGTCCATAGCTTTGTCCGTGTGCGAGTAATGATTTTATAGTTTGGGCATGTATTTTGGCCCCAAATCGCACTTTTTGTGGTAGATTCCACATTCCGTTCATTCTGGGGCCCAGCCAAAGGGACCCCAAAACTATAGGTCACCAAAATTATTAGTTAATTCAGCCCCATTGTAAATCACTGTATAGACTTGCGGTATATGGCGAAAGAGGCCCCCAAAGGTTTGGAGCCCCCGGGTAATTTCCCGGTATCCCGGTGAACCAGTCTGCCCCTACGAGCTACTCCACTGACCACGCCACAGGTCACGTCACTGGCAATGCCACTGGCCACGCCCCTTTTCACCTCCTGGCATCAGGCTGCCAATCAGAGTCAGAGGGGTGGATATGATGGCTCCTTGGGAGGAACTGTTCGCCGTGCGGACATGTATTGCTTCATGACCTTACACTGACTGCACTCGTAGTACGGTACCAATATAGATCATGTACTTTACCTGAGCAGCTGAAAGGGATACATACATTCGTCCAAGGCCGGCTGTAACCGAGTCCATCTGACCCAATTTCGGGGCCAATTCCGATTCCAGTGACCATCATTCCGGGCCATTTCCGAGTCCAGTACCCTCCTATTCCGAGCCAATTCCGATTCCAGGATTTTCAGTTCGGAGCAAGTTCCGAGTCCGGCCATTTAACAATTTAGCGCCTCATACAAATGCTTTTTGTACTATTTACAATTACACGTATGATGAAAAAGGACATTTTAAGGGGTCAATTTCATACTCTTCCTGACCCTGTAATTTAGTTGACTGTAAGTACCTTTTTACTTGTTAAATTGTGCGCCAAAAATAATGTTGCCTTGGCACATTAATAAAAACTTTCATTTGTGTCGATTCGACTGGAATCGGCTTCCAGTCCGAGTCCAGCTGAGCCCATTCCGGGCCAATTCCTATTCCGTGATCGTCCATTCCGGGCCAATTCCGAGTCCGTTGAAAAACGGACTCGAGTCCAGAATCGAGTCCGAGTGCGGACTCGGATGTTGCAGCCCTGCATTCGTCACCTGCTGCGAAGGTTTTGAGGGAAAATTCTATCTGACTTTTCGTTTAGGATTATGTCTCGGTCGTTGCCGCCTCAGAGCCCTGCGATAAGGTGTGTGCACTCCTGAAATAAACATAAAGTGAGGGGTTTTAGCGGCCAATCATTAACCGGAGGGGTATTACTTTTCTGTCAGAAGGCCTTTCCTTTTTTCCCCAAACGATATGGCAGAGTATTGGTAAATTGTTCAAAATTCCAGTTCCACTAATAATCTCCCCCCCTGCAAAGTGTAATCCTGCCCCTCAGCTCTTTGGCCCACCGATCTCTAAATGCCCGGTCAGAGTCTGGCTTCGCTACATTTAACAAAGCAATGTCTGCTAGTTAACTGGTCAGCCCGAGTGTGCTTCAGTACGGCGCGCAACCGACGGCTAGCAACCGATTTTAGAGACAGGCCAAATTCCAAGTAAGAGGAATGCCGGAGTACACGGAGAAAACCCACGTTCATCGAGCGGCATTCGAACCCACGGACATGTTAAACACAGTAGTGCACAGCAGGTGACACTTCCTTTTGTACAAGAGGAAAGACGTTGGTTAATCCTTTAAAAATTTCCTGTAAAAGGAGGAATGCAGTGACCCAAATTTGAATTACTTTAACCCGGAAATGCTGAGTCACTAATGTTCTTCTCAGTCACTAGATGATGATTTGTTTCGTTAATAATTGTCAAATGTATGTGCAATAACTCCTTCATTTTACATGTGACATGTAACTGTGTAATATTTGTGCAGTTAAAGACAGATTTGCATCAGCCCAAGCATGACTTTTACTTGGGGGGTAAGCGAAAGCTTCAGTTGGTGACTACTCTTTGATTGACGTCAGAGTTACAAAATTCAAAAGATGCAGAGCAGCTCATAATATTATTACACAATATGCACAGAGTGTTTTGATTACATCTTAGGGCCTTTTATACTCACCAGGATATGGCCTTAAGCAAAAACCTATGTTTGTGTCTGCACAAGTAGAAGCTAAAGACAATTATGGGTGGGGCTTACCACCAAGTAAAATTCATATTTAGGGTGATGCAAATCCCTCTTTAAGCATCTTAAAAGATACTTGACAGTTCCAGCTCAAGTTCTTCCGTAAGGCCGTGGCCGACATAGGCGTACGAGCCAAGAGGCAGCATCCTCCCTCGGGTTCTGGCAAAATCTATTTCTCGGGCATAGGTTTGACAAAAACAGGCGTTTTGCTCAGGCAGTACATGTTTTTCTCGAGCAAAACCGGCAGGGCCGTTGAAAAGATGTCCCGTATGCCTAGTGTAGTGGCCACGACCTGACGATTGTCAAACACTTCACACACTCTCAGTAGCTCGTGTACCGTACTCCAAATGCATTTTAATGATACCTGTGTAAATGAAAGCATTACTGTACGTTGTACTTTGACATATGCAGGTTAGTGAAATGTGAGATGCACAGTAGTGTAGTCTCCATCACACACAGATGTGTACCCAGCAGAATTTAGCTTTAAACAATTACACTACATGTATAGGCTTACACTGTAAAACACTTGGGTTAATTTGAACCAAAATTTGGTCAGGAGGAACGGACCACATATATTGGGCCAGATAATGATCCAAATTAGACTTCATTTGACCCAAAATGATTCAAAATTTGACCCAGACTGTTGGTTCAGTTCCCTCGTGACCCAAGTGTTTTAGAGTGTAGCCCTTTTTCGGTCCAAGGCAAATATTTCTTATTTAATTGAACAATGGGCTAGAAGTAACTTAGCTGGAACAATTTTGGCTGTTGTCATGCACGGTAAGAGAAAATTGGGCCTTTTAAGTGAGAATTAAAAATTTTCATCATATATGCAACTTTTTACCCAATATGTTCTACTATTTATTACATTGAGTCCATTTGGAAAGGTGTCCAGCAATGTTTTTGACAATTTTGTAAATGTTTTACTTGAAACTAACTCTATTTCAGAGGTTAAAGATTTCAGCCTTGCCATGTTACTGAATGTGTGAAAGCTCGTGAGGCATTGGAGAGGAAAGGAAGGTAGGCTAGGAAAGGGGGGGTGAGACTAAAAAGAATTGTCTAACTACCATATAACGTCCATTAGTTTCTATCTACATTTCTTTGCTCTTTTTTCGTTTTTCCTTACGAAAAATGATAAATAAACCTAACCCAGGAAACAGACGTTAAAAAGACATTTCGTTGTCCTAAAAAATCAAGAGCTTGACGCGCAAGTCATATTTTGACGAAGGGAAGCACGCAAAGGGATATACCGAGATTTTTTGTTAAAGAAGCTCATTGAGTTTGATACTCATTGTTTTGTGACAAGTTTGAAGAAAATGATTGTATGACACTGTTTCTAATTAGCCTCATTATTCATATGTCACCCCCTATATTTACCGAAGATCAGAGAAATTGTAGTTTTGTGGAAAGGGGTTGCAAATGATTAATACCTAACACCTAATGTTAAAAAGTGTCTGGTCACGACTTTGTAGTAAATCTCATTAATTATTAATTGTTCTATCATTGTCATTTCATTTATGTGTCAGATGTGCACATCTACTTAGTTTGACCATTTACCAAGGTGTGAAAATAATCATTAATTTTGTGAACTAAATCAATAAGCTCCTTTAAATATTTTACTTCTTTTTTAGTCCCGTTACATATGACAAGCTCATATCCTATGCGTCAATAGAAAGTTAACAAACGGTAAGAGCCGTACATCTTATCGCGTTTATGCACGTAACAATTACAGGGACAAATGTTTAATATCCATAAATCTAAAATCATTCTAGTCGAACGGTCTCTATATGGTAATCTCTACTCGAATTTTAGAGTGTTTCCACATCAATTGACACTTGTCCATAAATGTTATTTGACGCATCTTTCTTGGAAAGTTCTTCCTAAGCTTCTCAGCTTACCATAATTTACAAAATCATTGCTGGGAGAACTGAAAAAGACGGAAAACAGAAGTTGTTTGGCGAGCTTGAACTGACATGTAAATGACGAGAGTTGCGCACTATTTGCCAGGAACAACGAAGGCTCATTTCAAGAGGTATGTCATTATTTGTAATCGAATATTTTGGAACACAATCAGGCGATATGGTCTCTGATACAGCTCAAAGATTTAAAAGGAGTCACGGACGAATAAACGTGTCATTTCGGCACTGAAGTGTAAATTTAAACAAAACGATATTCGGCTGTCTTCATTTCGAATGTATTTCAATTGTCACAAAGATAAACATAATAAATAGTTCATACATAAGATAATATCGCTGTGGCAGACGGTATCCGTGGACTGAGCTGTTGGATGGAGTTGTATCATCTGTAACCTAGCAACTCTTCCGAGAAAAAGATTGTTTAAGTATAAATAAACCAAAAGGAAAGTTTCTTCAAACGATAAAAATTTGAAGGACAAATAAAACCCCACAAACAGGAAATTGAAAATCATCTGTGGTTTCGAGATGAGCTTTTAGCTGTTAAAATACGGGTTTAAAGTTTACCTAAAATCTAAAATTTCAAAACAATGTGCTAAAAACCTCGAAAAGTGTATCCAAATGGTTCAACTACCATCTTTATAGGTTAATCATGAGCTGAGATATGAAATGTTGAAGCAAATTCACCCAATTTAAAATGGCCATGTGCTCAATAATTTGTGAAGTCATTCTTGTAATACTCAAATTACATTCTTTATTTTTCATTGTTTTTTTTTAGAAAACAAATGGACCTTGTACCAAAATGTGATCACTTTGTTATTGTTATAGTATACGGTGACTTGACTATAAAAGACATCTGCCTACAACATGCTATGCGAGACAACAGTAAGTTTTTTAAGGTCAAGTAAGCAATTTCATTTCAAAAGAAAACAAAAGCAGGTAATGTGAGATGTACAAAAAGGACCTCACAAATTATTGCGCAATCAATTGTTTCAAATTAAGTGAATAAATGTCGACGTTTTACACCTCAGCAACGGAGTAAGCTATGAAAATTAAAGTTGGATGAATGAAATTCATTTTTCAACTTCTAAAATATATATTCGTATAATTCTAGACTTTAGGTACACTTTAAAGATAAATCGAAGTACAGCCAATACAGATATTTTACTCAATTGTAGATAAAGATCCCCTAATGAAAAATCCGTTAGAATTACTTGAATATCTTTTACTGTTCTCAATTTAAACTTCTTCAAAGGTTGACTATTTCTGTGATTTCTCATTACCTATGCAAAAAATTATAATGCGGAGTGTTGCACACTGAGTCTGTATTCTTTTGTCGTCCTTCATTAACTATCTGTAAATTACTTACCAGCTAGAATTGTTATACATAGCTACTTCCAAAATATACAGAATATGCCACCATTACAACTGTCACTATGATTTTAAAGGGCCTGTGGTATACCTCGAAACTATTTAGGAATATCCCTATAGTTCTAAATACAATTGGTGACTACACTTTGATTGACATTCATTCAAACACTAGCTCCACTCTGGTTGGTCAATGATGACTTGTGCAGTCATTTGTTTTCCCAATTGAGCTTACACATAGAGTGTTAATATTACCACGAGGAATTGAAACTCAGTTCAGGTTACTGTGGCTCTGTCTTGAAGGTGTACTTTTTTAAATTAGAGGAGGGGATGGAAGTAAATTTAGTAGATAGAACTTTAACTGTCTGGGATGAGACTATAGAGCCTTTAAGGTATGTCTAGAATGCATTGGAAGAACCCACAATGGGGCAAACTTTCGGTGCAGCCCTGTTTTGTCCTCATGACTATAAGTTTTCAATCCATAACACCATATTTATACAAGAAGAGCGTCAACAGTTTCTCAAGTGTGGGGAAGGAAGACACGACCTTGACCAGAATATTTCAAACGAGAATAGCGACACAATAGGAGCTGTCCATTTGGGGCTCACTTAAAGGGAAGATGCAGTCCCCCCCCCCCCAGTTTGAAGCAGTGTACTCCGGGACACTAGTTCAGGAATGGCTCCTATCAATCATGTGACAATATTTTTGTTACTTTTTCCTAAATTTATGCAGAATAACTCATTGGTTTACCCTCAATAATCAATGATTTGACACAGGAACATTATGAAAATACTTGTGAGAGAAATAAGAGATGTGTAAGATTTAGCACATTTTTGAAAATAAAGTTGGTGGGGGCTGCCTTCTCCCATTAAGGTCCCTGGAAAGAGTCTAGGCTAGATGATCTGTGGTGTAATATGAAACAAATGACTGTTTCCACCATTTCCGAGTTTGATTTCACTGGATCAGCTCTATTGCAAGCTATCATTAGCATCAAATATGCACATTCTTTTTCAATAGGGCTCTGGAAAATTGGAAAGACAATCCCGTCCACTTTCAAAAATCGAAGAGACATGTCCCCGTCCCCCACCTGTTGACGTCTATGCATTTATACACTAAGTTTGCAAAATTCCTTAGGCAATTAACGTGACGGTCGTAATGACGACTATTTATTAGAGATACACTCTAAATAAAGGCCGGGTTAAATTTAGCCAGGATCCTGGTCACAGAGTAGATTAGCCAGCCGTTTCCTGGTTAATATACCTAAGGGTGCCTTGTTCAGTTTTAGTTGGAAAATGTTAGTATTTGACCAGCATTTTAAATTGTTCATTATTTTAACCATACATGGTAATTTTGACCCGTATTTCATGGCTGTTATTGATTTCGACATGGATTAAGCTACCCTTGGTCAAACAGAGTTGTTATTCCGAGTAACCGCTCCCACCCTGACCGCTCCCTGGACAGTCTTTTCTCCGCAATAGCTCCATGGTCTTACTAAGGTAGTCCAGGAGGTAAGTGCTACATGATCCAAAGGTGCGTAAAGGTGCGTTAAGTTGCTATAGAGGGCGTGATAAGTAATCATCTACTACCGGTACCCATTTTCGCGCCTCGTTATTAGTTCGCAGCAAGTGACGATTATGTGCCACTTCCTAACTTACATATGAATATAACTCTCTAACTACATCCAGTATGTAGGAGCGTCAGTAATACACGTCCGCCGGGTGCGAAGACCTCAATTAACCGAGGCCCATGCGAGCCTTTTTTTAGTGATTTCCTTACAGTGAGTTTCTCAACAATTAAACGGTGTCTGGCTCCTCTAGCTGTCAAGGGGAGACTTGTTTTCGACTCGCTTCGCATGCAGATAACACGCTAAATCGCGACTGTAAGGATTCAAAGACTAAATTACATCGGGGCCCTGATTACATTCAGGATTAATTTGGGTTGTACCGGCGAGAATCCGAACAACGCCTCCCCGACTGTACACGCATAACCAAAACTGTGGTTTCAGGTTATCCTGAAATTTCTAGGTTAAGTTAGCCTGGAATTTTGCTTAAAATTTACCAGGTAATTGACATATTTGACCAGTATTCCCAACCAAGTGGTCGTTATACTAACCAGGAATGTGGTAAGTTTGACCCAGTTTCCTGGTTTATAAACCGAAAAATGCATGGATGATCTGATTTCGAGCCTACTTATTTTAAACAACGATGCTCTCGGTGGGTTAAGTAGCATTATTTTAGTAAGCAAAAGCAATAGGTACAGAAAACTTTAAGACAACTTTTAAGACAACTTTGCCATTTTTCAGCAGAATCTACGACGTCACGAGTTATGAAAACAACTACTTGGAGGGAAGAGACTGCACCTGCAATTAAAATGATGACGTGAGCATGTTTGTAAAATGCCACCAGCTTTTCAAAATAAATCAAAATGAATTATTCATGTTTTCTAAGCCTGTTGGCAGTCATAGTAACTAGAATCAATTAATCCCCGCGCTGCAGTGAAGAGGCACCAATCGAAAAACAATTTCTTTGTTTGCACTGTAAACTATGACTGACGTACAACGATGATTTTACGAAGATTTTACGAAGTGTAAAAGTAGTTTTTTGTCAGGTTTATCGCGATATTAGTCAGCGTAGATTTAAAAGACGGAAAAAATATTTCTTGAGAACTGGCAGGAATATATATATATATATATATATATGTATACAACAATAATACCGTTGACCAAACGTTGTATGACACCTTGTTTACAATCAGGTTGGAATATATTTTTAATATCCCTTATAAATAATCCTACGTAACATAAAGTCAGTCACCGTATAAGGCAGCTTAAAGGGTAAATCTCGTCACCCCAAAAGTATATTTTTGTGTGTGGTATCAAAATTCTCAGTTGATGACTGCTCTATGATTGACAGCAAAGTCTGAAAATTCAAAAGATGCAGAGTAGCTCTCATTCCACATATTGCAGAGTATTACGGAGTGTTCGGATTTCACATTATAGCCTTGTATGCTGACCAAGACATGGCCCGAAGCAATAAAAGAGATTTGTACCTGCACAAGGAGAAGTTTATACATTTATGGGAGCAGCTAGAAGTAAATTAGTTGGGAGAATTGGAACTGAGATGACGAAAATTGCACTTTAACATACTACCAACTACTTAGGGAACGAAACTGAACGAAACAACATCGGTATTACAAAGAGACTCGAAGCTGGGATAGAATCAGGTCAATTTTAAGCCGAAATGGTCAACTAATCTGATTGTTGTAATAAACTGCTTTCGTTCGACCTATCAAAATTTTGGTGAGAATACCCACTTAACACTAAATGCAGCCAGGAGTACAGTACAACCGATTTTAAACATATACAGGAACACATTGTAGTATACAGAAATGGCGCTAGAGAGATGGGTAAGGCCATGCCCCCTTCGGGAACTCCTTCCCCTACCTCCTTGAATATTTAGTCAGGCTTCAAATATCCGGATAGTGGTATAGCGGCATATACAGGAAGGCAGTGTAGTATACAGAAGTGACGCTAGAGAGATGGGTAAGGCCATACACCCTTCGGGAACTCTGTCCCCTACCTCCTTGAATATTTAGTCAGGCTTCAAATATCCGGATAGTGGTATAGCGTCGGGATTTGTCCGACACGGCCCAAGCTTCCCAAAGAGGAACCAGCTCCCGGCAGGGCAAAATTTGGGGGTTATTATTGGAGAAAATTTGTAAATGTAGGGCTTTTAGTGAGGGAAGTTAGAAAACTTCGGGTTTTTTTTTTTTTTTTGGAAGAATGTGCCGTGCTCTTGAGCAAAAACAAGATCCATCGTGGAAATAGGTCGTCGTCGGGGATTACATACTTCATCGTATCGGCATCACAGCCTCCCGAAAAAATAAGAAAATTTCTCTGACGAGAGGCCATGGTCATCCCTGTCCCGCCCCCTCCCTCACACACACCTTTCACCACCCTGTTTCCGGAAAACACTAAATGAGCACCAAACTCGTTATATATGGTTGATCAAATATGCATATTTTACCAGAAAACTATGACAAGAATGGTTTTGTTTAGAAGCATTTTCCCACCCGGACTCCCGTCGCCGGCCTCATTATCCACTGTCACCATTCTTTTCGCACACTCGTCACCTAATTTCCCCCATGCAGTTAGATTACTACCGACCCGGGCCCCTTCCACCGTCGAGGAGCTCCGCTACCTGAGGGACAATAGTTACGTAGACTGGTAGAGTGCTGTTTTTACATATGTGGAGATTAAATGTGTTTATCGTGCGAATCCACAGTAGGCAGCACAGAGGGATTTAAGCGTGGGTCCAAATGAGGGCTCAGCAGGCACCAGCCACCACTTTTTCACAGGCTTAAAAAGGTCACAATTTTGCTGATGATGAATGGGCCGCCTTTCTCCAACCACGAGTCCTGAAGTCTACCCACTGGCGAGTTAGCGAGATTTTTTTTTATATATTTTTCTTTTTACGGCACAATCTAAAAAATTCAATTGTAAACTTAAAGCGTGTTCGAAGTTGTTCAACATGGTTACAGAAATCTCACCAGGGAGCTGCCAATGAGTGGTAGCTCCCTGACCTCACTAGGTTGGCCAACATACGGTTACGCAGTGGTAGCCCACTTAGCTGGTGGACATCCGTTCACATCAGAGATTGAACCTGCAAAACAAAACCTGTAGAAAACTTGGAATTGTCAAGCAGGTGATAACAGCAAGTGTAGCCACCTCGACAGGATGGGGTTACTTGGTCAGAGGTCAGAAGAATAGGTCACTTTCTGAGAAACCAAAGGATTTCTCCGAGTTTAGAGGGAATTAACACAACCGCAGCCTTGTAAATATTTCTCCCGTCTAGGGAAGCAAGTAGGAGTGCCCTATTAGTAAGCGGAAAGGTAAACTAAGATAGGTACCGACTGCCGCAACCAATGTCGTCCACTGTTTTGTTTAAAGATGGTCGAAAATAGATTCAAGTTCCGACGGATTTATGACCACTCACCTCACTTCTCACCGAACTGTTGATAGAAAATTACAATGAACTTTGCTTGCACTTTCCTCCAGGTAAGATTTTCCGAGACTGCCCAAGTGACCCTCGCTGAAGTGTAGACTTTGTGGCCGGATACTCTTTTATTATGATGGCGCCCTATCAGAAAGTGGAACACAACACAGGAAACACCGATATCCACTTGATATTTTGCCATAGTGATACACATCAGTCCCGTCAAAAAATTGACTTCTTAGAGTGATAAAAAGTACAATAGCCTTCTGTAAACCTTTTTCCTCAAACTTAATTTGTTTAAGTCAGTTGTGGAGAAGTAGGCTGTAGAAATGTCGGCAGTGGTCAAAAGAACTTGCTTGCAAGCGTGTCGATCACTGGAAGATGGGCGAACAACTCCCTCCTCCCCTCACACAAGAAAAATTAAGTTGGGAACGAAATGAGTTTCGTCCACCACTCCACCCCTTTAAAATTTGGTCAACCGAGGTTGTACTTTGCACAAATTTATGGCAGGAGAATATTTTGCCCCTGTTTTTTATAATTATCGAAAGGATTTTGTTCTCGGGTGGCCGGCTAAGCGCGCATATTTTTCAAATTGCATGACAATTCTATATGCCCCGTGCACCTACAAATATTCACTTTCACACACATTGTGAAACGGTATGCCCCTTCCCATGTACGGTGCAAATCGAAGCAGTAATCGTTGTGTATTTTTTTTTTTTTTTTTGATTATTCATTCCAGAGTCCCGTAGAGTGGAGAGTTAAGGTGCGTTCACACCAAAATCGAAATCTGCTGCGTTTTGCGGGGCAGGAATCGCAAAGCAAAAAGCTTGTACGTATTTCTATGGAACCATTCACACCAAAATCGCGTTGTGAAAGGCGTTTTGCGGGAAACGCGGCGTCTCCCACATCCATCGATCTCTGACTGATTCAAAGCGGGAATCATGCGATTTTTGTTCGGAGAACAATGGTAGCTCGCCATACAATAGGGTTCTTGGCACAAAGGTGTTTGGATTTTTCATTGTTGTACTGTGCAGACTGCAGAGGATGATGCCTGAGAAGGATCATGGAGAATTTAATGTTTGAAAGTCGAAGCTGAAGGAAAATTCCGACTTTTTTGTGACAAAATTAGTTCTAATTAGGAATGCAATGGGTCTTAGGCATTACATATAAAGTGAAATAGCCAAACAAATCTTGATTTGTTAAGTTAGGCTAGTGCAATATAGTGTCTCGATTCCTACACGGTACCGGTATGATTTGTTGTATGTTTTGCAGTGTAGCTTTTTTGGAGGGAAAATCAAATAATTTTCATTTATTCAGGACGAAATGAGTCGCACCCTGAAGTTTCGGTCCAAGGGCTGTAATGCAATGACGTTGATGGATACGGATTTAGTGGCAAATACAGGGGCCAAGGGTAGAAGCTTGAAGAAGCTATGGTTTATCCACAAAAATGCGAGCATTAGAATGAAGTATTTCAGTATCATAAAATGGCATTGAATAGTTAAATACGCCTATGCAACAAACAACCCCCCCCCCCACCACCACCACCATTCCCCCTTTTTTTCACAAATGCCAACTTTGAATTTTTGATGATGTTGGATCGAGCTTCTTGGACGTATGAAATTGGGATTATTTCATTACACTGACATAAATACTGCACTTAAGTTGTCCAATGAGAAGAAAGGTGTATACAGTGACAAATATCTTAGTGTTGTCGAAGATTGTGTCACGCTGATGCGCGACGAAAAAATTCACACTTCAAAAACTGCGAAAGGTGTTATCTCATTTTCATTACAAATAGTATCCATGTCGTCTCTTTCCCTTCCCATTTCACTAAACAGTTGTTGATTTGTGAATTTTGGCTTTTTTAATGATTGATATATTTTTGGCCCGTGCATGTACAAAAAGAGCCAGCAAATGTCCCACATCATCTTCGGCGTAGGCTATTTTTACAAGTGGCTATCAAAAGCCCGCTGCGGAAACCGTTGCGTTTTCCCGCTGCAGTGTGAACCCTGTATTTTGCGGGAAACGCCGCGTTTCCCGCGGCGGGAATCGCGCGTTTTTGGTTTGAACGCACCTTTTCTGTCAATTTGTACTCTGATTCACATTGACCTTTTGCATGGTAAATTAAATGTTAGATCAAGTATATCACTCTGTGCAATGGACCCCAGGTACACTGTTTATTTGTAAGAAAAAGATGCAATTAAAACCGTCACGACTCATGTACTGGCTGACAAATAACACAAGAACAAAATGTTGCGTCTTACCAGCAATCCTTAGTAATAGGACAAATAAGAAGGAATTTAAAACAAGGTGGCTCTGTAACTTTATTTTTTTAGGAAATAAGGTTCTCACTGAAAGAAATTTACTGTTTTGTAGATTTAGAATATAAGACATTCACCCAAACTTTCGATTCTTCAAATAATGCAGCATTCATTACTCTTGTAAAGGCTGGTTTGTACTTTCAAAGTCTTACCCGCTATAAAGCTGCAAGAACCATAGATGGCCATTGCTTCCTCTTCCGGGTCAATCACGAACATAGCTCAGAGTTGAACACTGTTCAATTTTCATAGCTTTATATTGCGCTATACTGAAGTATAAATCGGTCTTAATGCACATTTTCAGAACTTAAAACTTTTGCCAGAGTTTATTGGTGAGACTGGTTTAATAATCATAAAAGGTATTTTCTGTCCGTTTCATGTTGATGAATGTAAACACAATGTTTCCCCTTCAAGAACACAGTGAATTGAATTCAAAGTAGTATCAGGAACAGGCCCGTTGCCAGACAAAATATGAAAGAGGAGAGGTAGCTTCGGGGAGAGATAGATTCGGGGAGATAGGTGGAGAAATATTTTTTTCAAGGAGGAGGTGAGATAACTAAAAGGCATGAAGGTAATGGTAATATTTTATCTTCTAGGGACGAAAAGTTTCCCCTGTCCCCCTTGGCTACAGGCTTAATCAGGAACGGCTATATCTATCAGTTTCTTTTTACCTGTTCCGGTTTTCGATCAAACAAACGGGAAACAGTCGAAAACAGGTCTGTCACTTGGAACATGTACATATGATATAGCAACATGCACATATGATCATAACAAAGTCTACATATGATCATAGCAACATCTACGCAACATCTACATATCATCATAGTAACATGTAGCCTACATATGATCATAGCAACAAGTAAATATGATCATAGCAACACCTACATGTGATCATAGCAAAGTCTACATATGACTCAACAGGTATATGATCATAGCAACATGTACATATGATCATAGCAAGCAACATGTACATATGATCATAGCAACAAGTAAATATGATCATAGCAACACCTACATGCGATCATAGCAAAGTCTACATATGATCATAGCCACATCCACATATGATCTGATGATCATAACAACATATGATAATCCTATCATCCACAAATGATATAATGTCAACATCGATAAATAGGTGGTATGTCATGAGAAATTGAATGATGCAACTCCCAGTCCGATCCGACCTTGTTTGGTTAAGTTATGGCACTTTAAAAATATGGCGCCCATCTTGGATTTTTTTAAACGCCGTCTGATGTGAATCTTCACGTTGTTACATTTTGGGCAGAAAGTTGTTGCATTTTGGACCAACTTTCATAGTTGTT
>WURT03344978.1:0-24060 GCA_009936505.3 Holothuria glaberrima | reverse complement strand
CCATTCCTGAAGCAAGGAATATTACAGGTGCAATCACAATTTCTTACACCTTGAATTTACTTAGCCTAGCTTTTTTCTGTGCATCAGTGTAGCGGAGCCCACTTTTGGTCGGGGTCCCAGGCTCAGCACAGTCCGAGCCCATAGGAGTTACGTCACTGTGAATAACCAATAAGTTAAGATAAAGCACCGCAAATCTCCGCAACTTCATAATGAATTGACTGTTTAGATTTCCAAAAAATGACGCAGAAAGTCAAATTCAGTGCGTCGTACGACGATGAGTTCAAATTTACTTTCCTAAACGATTTTTTTTTTTATTGACTGAATAACGATAATGAAAGTCATTTGTATTAATATATATACTGAATGATAGGTGATATAACTTTAAGAATGACATTCATTATTTTAATTCTCCGTCTTTCACTTTTTGGACGTTTTTATTGCATAAAAAGCAATTCATGGCAAAATTATTGGGGGGGGGCTGAAGCCCCCCTCTGGTTCCGACGGCCCTGTTCTAGATGGAGAATATTGATGCAGTCAGAGTGCCCCTCTCACCTTCACTTTATCAGAATGATGGTGTACTCTTTTTGCAAATTTATTTTACAAAAAAAAAAAAAAAAAAACACACGTGGGATATCATTAAGGTGCAATAATTTCATGTTCTTAAAAGTAGCCCCGTGAGGTCACGCAATACTGGATTAGGGTAAGTTGCAATGAAAAAGTACCATTCTTACGTCGATCTATGTTACCCTGTGTGGGCTATGGAAAGAATATAAAAAGAAAATAATACTCTGGTTGAATCATATTGAGTCACAGTTTGAATACCACCATGATGTTTTAATTCGTTCAATTGCATTTTCCCTCAAACGCAGTAAAAAAAAATTCAGGATTTTCAAAAAGGGGGCCCGGGCCCCCGGCCCCCCTGGAATATTCAATAAGAAGAAAATACCAGCCTTTGTGCAGGTATTAGTTGGTGTTTGGATGGGTCCTCTTTAAGCTGTAATGAAGATTATCGAAAAGAACATGACCGAAAATGAGAGAGATCACGAATAACTTTCTAACATAACAGATGTGCCAAGGATTATACTTTGCTGCACATCGCTTGACTTACTTTATTTTTGCACCGAATTTCATGTGGAAATATACAACAATATGTTCGTCGTTCCTGCTACGAGTTCCTGTTTGTCTCTAAAGAATAAACTGATCACAGAAACTTAGAATGTCTTGGGAACAATTTTGAGCAATGAAGCCAGTGAACAATTTGAAACTATGCAGACAAAGGACAGAACAACGCGACAGGGGACACCTCTCCCATTAGACCCCTCCCCAGGCAGGCAGTCCGAAACAACGTTCACCCCCTCCTTCATTTGAGAACAGCTTCCTTCTCCTATGATAATGGGTAGGGTTTGGAAGTTCTCATTATTAAAGAAGACTAAATGCAACCTTACAATATTTCGCATAATTTTACGTAAATATATCAAATGCATCTGTAATTAGAAATGACATTTTCGTTTTTTTCGATCCAAACCTCCCTTCCTTACTTACATGTATTCAACCCTGTTAACACATTGAAAGCAAAGACTATTTTCGACAATTTACAGTGATGGGTTACTGTGTCAATTAGTAAGCTAAACTGGATAAGAATTAATACCCAGATAGATATTTTGAACGAACATTTATCACAGCAAGGTGCAATTATACTACCAAGTTTGAGTTCCAATGCTTTATTTCATTTCAGCGCCAAAACCCCATTTCTCATCCCTACACTAAGTGTTAAAAGAATCAATTAATCTTCAACGCAGCAAGCGTTCTTTGGCTGACCAATCGTAGTTGTATAAGTTTGTTACCATATTGATATCTTATAGGACGTATCAAAATTTTACAACCAATAGTTGATATCTGTGGCGCTTCTAACTCAGTCGGACAAGACACGTAGTTCAAATCGATGTCTCGACGGCGGGTCTTAAATCGGATTCGAAGAAGAGAGCAGCGTTAAATTCAATCTCAAGTTATAAGTGAAGGCAAGTAACATTGATTCGCTTGTGGAAGGGCGAACTGGCAAACGGTGAAACTGGCAGAGAAGTTTCAGAATGCCAACGGCTTTATCATATTGAAACGCTTAGAAGACTTTGGCGGTCACGGTAGTTATAGCGTATAGCAAGGTATTCTTTTTATACCGACTTTGTAAATATTGCTAGTACATTGATTCTGGAAAGGGTAAAACTCATCAGTCTGTCAAGAAAGAGCAAAGATATTGCCTAATGGTTAAACTTTCATGGAGATATGACTGCAGCGTGTGTAAGTACAAATGGGTGCATTGAACATATTGTCAGAACAGACTTGGTCTTTGATTTTTGTATTTTTCATATGGATTGGTTAAACTAATTCCCAAGAAAGGGAGTGGACGCAGATCGAGAAATTTTATGTGGATGCCTTGCATGATATACAAGTGAGAGATTTACAACAACTTGGTAATTTAGTCAGTGTTTTGGATGTTTCACAAATTAGAGACAAAGAGTTGAAATTATGTCTGAGAACGACACGTCATCCCCCGATGGTAGTTTTTCTTCCATTTCTGCTTATTCTGCTTATGAACCCCAGAGCCATTACGATGGATCGATCAGTGGAACTTGTCCTGACTACCTACCTGGGACTTTAGGCATGAGAACATTTATCGGGGTGACTTTTTCCCTGGTCTTCCTCGTTTGTGGTATGGGAGATACCCTTTTATGCTATCTTATTATAACTCAACAAAGACTTCGAACCGTTGCAAATCTCCTGATTGTGAACTTAGCGGCATCAGATGCCCTCGTAGCGCTGTTTTGTATTCCGTTGAGCTTAGTGTACTATGAAAAACAGGAATGGATTTGGGGTGAATTCATGTGCCCATTCGTGGGCACTCTAAAAGACATCTCATTCTACGTATCTATCAATACACTCCTGGTCATTGCAGTAGACAGGTGAGTAAGTCATCTCGTATCACTTTCTTAAAAAGTTCCAATTTCCTAGTCGAGAAGCTGTAGATGTTTTGAGTTACGGTGGCTGGGGGGGGGGGGGGTAAACAACACAAACTTTGGCAAATACTAAGTCTTTAATAACTTTGTCAGCTGCGTGTTCGCCAGAGATTGGGATATAACGGCATTTCAAATCATTATCATCTTCCGTCCTTTATATTCTCGAATGAATTGCCTGCCTGTCAATATCACTTAGTAAACTTGACGCTTTGGTCGGTTAAGTTCATTGCTATGTCACTTGAACTTTTCACAAGCATGGGAATTTGGTTCAATATACGTTGAGCAAAGAACCATGGCATACACATTGAGTTGTTGGGAATTTGTAGTTTACTCGCTGAAATTTTTGTAAGTGATGGAAAATTGTGAGCAACTCACTTAGCAAAGTCTGCTCAATTAGAAAAGGATGGGAAAAGCCAATGTAGCCTGTCGTGCAGAAATCTGAATATATATATATATATATAGTGTAGGTAGATAGACGTAGCGACCATACATGAATGAGTCAGTCATCGCTGTATTAAATAGTCGACTGACTATTTAATAGTTCACTGACTCATATATATATATATATATATATATATATATGTATATATATATATATATATGTAAAGGCAACGTGGGTTGTTAACTGATAGTCTCGAAAGGGAAATGGAACTCATTTGGCTGTATCCCACACATTGCCAACGTGAGTCATGTAACAAGCTAAATTAACATGGACAGGCAATTTAAAATAAAACGGTAAAGAGGAGTATACCATTCCCTTCAAGAAATTGTTGTGTCAGTTACTTCCATGCGGTTAGAACGTGTGTACGCAGAAATATCATAACTGCGATCAAAGCGGGGTACTTGTAGTATTATTGTTTTTACAATCGTAGTAACTTGTAGTAATTTTCATTCGGATCAACCATACACTTCAGATATGAATCCAGAAAGGTAAAAGTAAACAGTTTGGTTCCAGAGACTCACTGTTATTGCAGGAAAGCTTCGGTTCTCATTTTGAACGCAAAATACAATCCGTAATATACTGTAAACATTTCTTTTCTCATTTATGTAAAGTATGCCCCTATGGATACACATAGAAAAACCAAAGAGTTGCAGTTAGCAATTTCCTTTTAGAACCAGGGGTTGCTTGTCTGGGAAAGACAAACTGAGGATCTGATCTCCATGAAATTTCAAGTGAAGTGTAAATATGTCGATGTTTTAGTACAGGATGTATTGACCTCCCTAAAAATGATCAGCTTTCAATTTCCTAGTTAACAGTTCAGGGGATGTAGTAATTTTAAACGCACAATTGATTAACACAAACATTTTCCACAGAAATGCATGTCAAAGTTTTCTGCATTTGCACTAGCCTATGACAACGGTTTTGGTAACACGATACACCCCTCTAAAACAGAATGGTGGGGTAGTTTGAAAAAGTTCTTAAAAGTAATAAATGCATCATTAGAGTCCCCCATACCATTTTGGAGATAGTGGGGGTAGCAGGGGCATATTTAAGAACAAGATGAGGGTCATCAAATGAGTCCTCATCGAACAGAAATGGTTTAAATAAATGATCCAGGCTACCGTCCACCACCCTCCAACAGCTTACTTAAATAAGAGAAGGACACTTCATATACAGAATTTGTCTTATGTTAATGGGGAAGAAAAAGTTAAGAAGGAGAGTAACGGCCTCTCCCATTTGAGAGACTTTTGAATTTTACAAACCTCTTAGATGTAAGATAATGTCGTATAATAGTTATTGGTTATGTCCTGGCACTATTTGTGTATATCAAAATGTAGTTATACTATCTGCATACTATCGTTGTCAGATTTATCAAGATAAAATGCCAGTACCGGGACTGTCCATGAAAAAGTGGGGTAAAGTTGCCCCTTGTTACCACGCCGTCTCCCATTCCATAATCACGCTCTGGCAGGCAGGGTGAAAGAGTCTAAATTCAAGAAAACAAATTTTTGAAATGGATATAACAGTTTGTGGGGTGGAGTGAATTGTGATGAGTATAAGCGACCATGCATGCTATGCGTAAAGGACTACTTATGTGCATCAGTATAATTTGTGAAAACTTTTCTTTTTCAGCATAACTACACACTTCAGGGTGTACAGTAATTATGGTTTACAAACAGTTTGGTTTCATAACGTAGCTGGAACATTTTTATTTTAAGTGATAACACACTCACCAAGTTGGAGAAATGTGTCCCATACGTTTGAAAGGGGCCGCACTCAATGGGGGTGGTGGATGAACTATCTTGTGTTGATTTCTTAGTAAGTTTTGCCCGAAATATGAATTTCCTGCCTGAAGGAGGGTGGGGCTGCAGGCCTCAGCCCATAACCCGTTCGGTACACAGCTAAACTTTCTTCACCCTAACACATAGGCGATAGATACTACCGCTATGTTTTGTAGAAGTAAGCTGTAAGCAATAATTTTCAACTTCTGTGAAAGCGATTTCCTGTCTGTCAAACACACACACACACACACACACACACACACACATATATATGGACAATGTTCATAAAGTTTTTAGAAAGTATTCGACTAGCGTCTACAGTGAATGGAAAAATATGCCACAGCTGCTCAAAGTGAGTCCTACTGTCTTTGTTTATTACGATACAACGGAATCAAAAAGAAATTTGATTGTAGAGCTGAATTGTAGGTCAACACACTGCCATGTAAAATTTATGGCCAGACTCTCCCATTAGTCTCTTTCACGTTTATTGCGTCACGGATAGCATAGCAACATGCATGTGTGCTTCCACTGGGTCGCTTTGTACAAACGTGAAGTGTGTCAGGCTTCCAATCACAATCCGTCTAACCTGACATGATACTTGTTAATAAGAACTCACAATACACACTGTTTACTTTTGGTGTTTTTTCGAGTTTTCTTCGTATTAAACTTTATAGGCCTGGTTTTCTTAAAAAGGTTCAATAAAGCGTCGGTTTGAACCCTTTGACTACTAAATTGTAAGCAGAGTACTAACTTTCTAGTCAAGTTGTGAAACTAATCAAAAGGTCTATACCTTTATTGTACAAGAGAGAGAAGTTTTAAGAGGAAAATGTACTTATTTCCTGTCGAAAACACAAGCGACGATTGCTCAGGGAATCGTCTTTTTCCACCGTGGAGAGAATTTAAAAGGCATTATGAAGAATTTTCCATCCAGGAAGGAGACTTGGGAAAGGTGAATAGGGTGTTTATATGTATACACTGGCAATAACTTGTAAAAATTCGTTTGATGACACAGAAAGCCTCACAGAAAATTAAAGTGAATGATGAAAGACTGGGAAAATAAAAATCCTTTTGGTATACGTTTCATCTTTACGCTATGTAAATGAACGTATGGTATAGGGTATCGCACGGTTTGGTGGGTGAGATAGCGATTATCGGTGTTCTCTTCTCTCTCATTCGAAAAGATTCAGGTCCATAGCCTGTCAAGACACTGAACTTACTGTAGTTCACGGACGAGGTAACTTCCACGGTTCACGGGGTGGGGGATTTTTTGGGGCGAAATATACTAAAGTGCATTAGCGCCATAGGGTATTACTTATTTTCTAGGGGGTGTAAAGTTTTCAAAGGGCGCCGCCCTCCCCGGCCCCTGGGCTACTGGCTTCAAAAGAATACAGGGTTCATTCATAATTTAACGATATCTATAGTTGTGTCCTTAAATATAATTTCAAAGACAACATGCAGGATCTGAATCTACGTTCTCTGCCACGGAACGACTTGAATATCTTGGTCAAAGCCTTCTGCAGTTTGAAACACAAGAACGGTCCTTACCTCTTTCACTTAAATATTGGTTCTATACTTGGACACCGCTTCTCTCTTCTTTTCAGAAACAAGTGGCGTAGCTAGAGGCTGTGCTGTCCGGGTGGTCCTTGCGTTTTTCATTCCGTATAGAGAAACCCCTTTTGTTTTTACACTGGTGAAGACCTAGATTAGCCCCCTCAAATGTTTCCTCTAGCTATGTTGGCCTCAGGAAATTGTTACTGGTTTTTTCCTCACTTACGTATAAGCATCGACTCTTCTTATCTTTCTCACTTAGGCCTACTGGCAGACTGGTTCTACCTCATTCTCTCACACTTAAAACTTACATCAGATATGGTAGGCTTTGTTCACACGACGTAAGTCAACAGTGGTTACCGGTATCTCTCTATTTTTCATTGTTGACAACCTACTTAATAAAGACGCAGTTTAAGAGGCTTGATATAGCTGTTTTCATGCCAATAGTCTTTCGTATCCATCCATTAAAGATGTTATACTGCAGCGGCTAGGGTCGATCCCTTAGGTTGCAAGCCCCAGAGAGATGCCAGCCAGAGCGATTAAAATGGAAACGTGGCACTATTTTGCATCTAAGCAATCTTAAATTTACATTTATAGAAATTTCTCAAACGCCGGGGGGGGGGATATTCCCTCCAAATAGACCAATCAGAAACACCATTCATTTAAAAGCTAACATAAAATAAAGTTCAAAGCTTTGCCAAAGATGATACCATTTTGCATTGAAGCACTTTGTATTAGCATACATTTCTCAAAGGGGATGGTACCCCTTCTCCATGCAAGAACAAGCAGTGTGAATGTAACACAAAAATTAAATAGAATATACGCGACAAGGAAACGAAAATATACCGGTCAGTGGCTGTAAGTCGTCTGGCGTTGCACAACGCCCCTGGTTTTGCATCGGTTGTACAAATATGAAAGAATTTTATCTTAGCATTGGAAACCGGGTCCTTCGTTTGTGATTGTTAATTAATGAAGAAAATCGTTACTTCTTAAGACTATCTGCATCGACTAATGTTTCTAAGAGGTGTGGGGTTTGTCCTTGTCTTAATGTTACGAGCAAAGACAGTCACTATAATTTTGCAAAATGGAATAACAGGGGAATCAAGGGGGTGCGGAAGGGGATCTTGACTATAATGTTTTGGATTATATCTGTTAATCTCAACGATCTTTGTGAAAGCACATGGCCGTAGGAAGCGGGGATTTTGTCCTCTTACCCCTTCCCCAACTGGCAGAAAAATTCCCTCTTTGTCGTAGGAAACTTAGGCTACGCTGTCTTTCGGGCAAACGTGTGATAATAAAAGTAGGTTACTTAGGGGGAAATGTGTTCAATCCCAAGCCTTCTCTCCCGGTTGAAAGTCTTCTCTTACCCTTATATCCTTAACGTGAATTTAGTAAAGTTATGCACATTAGAAACAATTTGTTTTCGATTCAGCAAGGAGAGAAGCGTATGCTGTATTTTAATGGTAAGCACAAGGTAGGCCACTAATGTCCACTTGCCACTCTATCGGAGGCCCCGGTTTGTAAAAATATATTTAGTTTATCCCAACTAAGAGATTTCTTTTTGTGACAGAAGGTTCTTCCTATACCCTCTGCAGTTTTCCGTTATGTCTTTGGTGCAACTCACTTGTGACCTTCATTCCCTCAGAAAGAGGAATATGTCACTGTATTTCCTTCGTTCGTTAAAACTGGTGAAACAACTTAGTTTCCTAGTCATTACCTGATTAACACCTTGAGATATTTAGCTGACGTCTTCTGTAAGCCATGCCATATTTGCATAACTTATCGGTGACGTTTGAACCGATCCACTGTCTCCAAACCACATTACATGGAGTAACGAATAAATGTTAAGTGTGGTCACCATGTGAATTTATAACTACACTTGGTCCACAAACTAGACTCATTCTTTACAACTGTATAGCTAACCAAAGTTTTCCAACTTTAAATTTACATTCCAAGAGGTGCAGAGAAGTTGAGAAACCACAAAACCCCAACTTTGATCAAAATTTACGACAGATCTTATCTTGTACCATGTATTTCGTACATTTTGAAGCATACTTACAGAGGGAAAGCGCAGTAAAATGATAAGCTCTGTTCATGCCCCTCCACGGGTAATACTTGGAAATTCCATGTTGTTAACGGTACAGATAGATTCTATAAATAACGCTGAAGGGGAATTTTTGCGGCCCACCACAGATCCAATTGCTGCAGTTGCACTTGCCGGTGACAAAGTGTTAGTAGTCAGGGTCAAAAACACAATCACACGAATGATGTTAGGTTCGAAAATCATATCTCGTAGGAAATAGGCCCAGTAATGTGATGCTCTTGAGTGACCTCCAGCACTAGATTAACACAAGGATATGGTCATTTAAGGCGCTGACTGAAGAGAAGCATGTTATCATACAGTAATAGAATAAACCACATACCACTCACAAATTTGTTGAAATAATTCATTGGATGTATACATATACTACGAAATTCAGCGGGACAGCGATGATCCTGTCACGATTTTTTGCGCGTTGGCGACCACCGAACTTCTCAAAAGCATTGAATGATTTTGATTCAGATAAAATCAGTACTATAGAGTTACCTTTAAACAGTTGAACGTTTTTCCAAGGGCTGATGACAGTTTTTGACATGTCCTCGATTACACCAGACCACTTACTGACCGTAGAAGATAATATTACCTTAGAAGAATGAATTGAGTGATGTGATATTCGTTATTCCTGCACCAGTAACAGGATAACGGTATACCACCATTTACAGTAAGAACTGTAAAGGCTATGTGTATCGGGTACCATATTTTAGTTGGTATGCGGGCTACGTTTGTGATGGGACTTGTGTGTGTGGGGGGGGGGGCAGTGCATTTTCCGCTTGACTTCTCCCTTGGCCCCAGTTGAGCAAAATAAAAACTAGTGCTAGTCCAAGATGCATAGATCGATTGAAATGACACTATTTGGTGAAGGATATATATGGGAAAATGATAAAATCATTTTGTGTCCAAGTCTTTTTACCTTAGCATGCTCTCATTTACATCCATAACGTAAAGAAATAACCTATCGGATCTGATCTTCATTTAAATCTTAAAAGTATATTTGTGTAGAAAACTCATGTTCTGAGGTCTTCTTCCAAGCACTTCACCAGAATCATCCAGTTTCCAAAACCCTAACCGTGTACTACGAGCCTGAACGATCGATTTTGAAATCATATAAATTTAAACAAGTGTCATTCGTGTGTTTCAAATAAACAGGAATCTGAAGAAGAAAATCAGAATTGTAACAAACCATACTGTACCGCTACAGGTGATTAAAGAGTAAAACTAGTGGTTAAGTTTGAGTATAGCTTGGCCTATAGAAATCTATGTCAGTATCAGGAAGAGGAAAATTTACAAATATTTCCTTGATCAAGAATCCAATCTCTCAGACTGATGAAACACCGTCCTCAGGTCCATAATCAAGGGGGGAGGAGCCATAGTCAAGGGGGAGGGGCGAAAGGTGCGAGGGGATTGGGAAAGCAGTGCTCATTAGTAAAATGTTCGCCATCTTAGAATTTTTTGGAAAACAGAATATTGTCTTAACGGAAATTACGATTGTCTTAACAAAATATTCTACCCCCTGCCCCTCTCGCCCTTTCAACATCTTGTCTGACTACGGGCGTGGCACCTCCCTGTAAGAAGAACCCCGAAAAGTATCAGACCATTTACGAATTACGTCACTGTAGAAACTGGTTAGCTCTGAACATGCGCAAAAACCACAAGCGTACATGTTAGATTTTGCGCGTGTCACGTTGGCGAAATTGCAAGCAGATAGCAGAAACTACTCTTTATTGTGACGACAGTGTAAGTGAGCCTTATCAACTATTTTGCCAACTAAGCCGTGACATCATTTGTTTGTAAACATAAATGAGTCTATGCCACGCGGTCAAAGGAATATCTCACTACCATGCTTTGGCTACCTAGATCTACAAGAGAAAATGTTTCTAGACTTAAACTTTGCACTCTCCGTAAAATTGTCTTCGGTAAAACTTAAGCGAGGAAGTAAATCTCTGAACATGTGTCAAGTTACAAATCACGGAGTACAGAAAAGTTGAGCAGAATACTTGGTGGTATTCGTAAGTAATAAATTTGAAAAAAAAATTACCCTAGCAACCACCAATTTCAGTAGTTCTCTGTTCCGTATTTTATACGTTATTTCAGGTATCTTTACATGAAACCCCTTCTGTGGTAGCCGACTAAGGTAATTACAATCGACGGAGCTCGGTAGGGGTCTAACCAGCAGAACGACCGCGTGGTTGACCACATTCTAGCTAGTGCTGAGATTGTTGAGATTTACTTTGATATCTTTGGTGGTTAGCTAAGTCAAATTGACAGCGGGAAGAGTTGAGTTGCCTTATTAGAGTAAAGGCAATATTCGCCTTGTAAATTTGAGGTTGGGGTACAAACGAAGACGCTTAATGCGCACATGTCATAGAGAGGGGAGTCTGAGGATAACTCCAACATAAGGATAACACGATAATGAAGAAGCATGTGATGAACTTTGTAAATTTTTACTTCAAAGATTTAAAACCAGAGATTACACTAAAAATTCGTTTAAAAACGCCTTTTTAATTTACTTATGTTACATCATGCAGATTCATTAAGATATGACCATTAAATATCTCACACTAAAGATAGGTACCATCAGACCTGTATCCGAGTGCAAGAAGCCCGAGTCCGAGCCATTTCCGTTTACAGGGGCTCCAATTTCAAGTCAATTTCGAGTCCATCCCTAGCTAACTATCTATTCGTTTAGCTCCATGATTCGACAGTGTAGCATATCGTACACATATTTTTTCACACTTTTGACTCCTCGCTGAAGTCGTAGGGAATCTATGCAATCACATGCACTAGCGGGTGTACGTATGTAAATATATGTGTGAGAGTGTGTTTGTGGCGTCTAGCTTGAAAACACGATATCTCAAGATAGAAATGATAGATGCTTTTCATACTTTGCATATACATTTATGATATTAAGAGACAGGATGCTATTTTGGTGGATATCAAAGGTCACCTAAGGTCACCAAAAGTGGGAAACTACTAAAAACTAATAATATGCTTGTAAATGCGATATCTCACGGAGAGTATCAGCGAGGGATATAAAACTTAGCATGTGGATGCCCTATTTCAAGTACACAAACCCTATTGTTTTGGAGGAAGGTCAGAGATCATATGGTATCATCAGAAGTCAACAGCCAGTGAAAATCTTGTAAACACGACATTTCATGAATGGTCACATTGATAGATCAAGCTTTAAGTGGAGGTCAAAAGTCATCTGAGGTCATCGGAAGCCAAATTGTGAAAAACTATAGTTAACTACTTATAAACATGATATCTTAAAAAGATAACGTGGGACTTTATACTGAGCATGTAGATGCTCCACATCAAGTTAAAGAAGTGTCTGGGTGAATTCAAATGTTATATAAGGTCACTAAAGGTTAAACTGTTTAAACCTTTGCAGAGTGGAAATTTTCTTTAGACAAGGAATCGTATATAAAACAGACGTTCTGGTTCACATATTATAGTTTTCAATGAGGTTATGGTGAGGAGTCAATTACAAAGAAAGCCTGGCCCAGTAACTGATTGACATGTGTGGCACAAATAACTTATAATCGAATCGTATTAAACACTGTGCACCAATAATAACGGAGCCTCGGAGAAGTTTAAAATATTGGAGGGGGGGGGGCTGAGCGCCAGCAAGACTGAGCGGAGCGCCACCATTAGTTGGCTTTACAAACCCTCCAGATGGCCGGAAACGGCACTTCCCAAGTGTTCAAAGCTGCATGTACCCAGCCTTAAAATATCGATCCTATGTCTGCAATTTCTCAATTAATGAGAAAAAAAATCTATGAAAAAGGGTAACACATATCAGATGAGTTGAGCAAATATTGGGGGGGGGGGCTGAACATAACTTTAACCCCCAAGCCCCCGTCCCCCGGTTTTGAGGCCACTCACCACGGGTATGGGAAATATTGAAGATAAAAAGAAGACAAAATATTTGTGCTGGTATAGAGAAATTGCAAGTTCGAAACTGTTTGGATGAAATCTGCCACACGGTAACTTAGGGTGATGTGTAGAAAGTGATGTAAGGAACAAGTAATGCAAGGTATTTACCGAATAAAGGGATCATCAGCCAGAAGCTTTTACGAAAAATCAAATTACGAAGTTCATGAGAACTTAGAAAAAATGGAACTATGTGACGATTTAAGACCATGGTTGTCGACTACACACTTTCGAGGCAAACAAAATTCTTATTAATATCCGATGAAACGAAACGTTAAAGATGTGTAACAAATTAAACGTCTTAGGTGACATTCCTGCCACAAGTGTCGTGCAAGGCTCTCTCAGCTAAAGCTTTGTATGAAGAAGTTACTTTTTATGCAGCTTCATGGAGTGAGAATAAGTCATGATTTCAAAGGGGAAGCCACGTCATGTTATACCATATAGTCGCGTTTGATTAGTATTGGCTTAAATTTCAATTGGACGGACATTAAGAGATTTCGTAGGAAGACGGATGCAGTTTTACACAAAAATTACTATTGACATATAAATAAAGACCACTATGCATCTTAGAATTGATGTGCTTAGCCTCGAGAGACTGGTTTAAGGCATCGATAGACCTTTATTTACCCCTTAAATTAGCCTTTACCCCCTTCCAACTAATCAAAATTCGACCGGACTTCCCATTTAGGTAAGGTCATAGAGCTTTTGAAGGACGTTTACGAAATTTCTGACTTATTTCCGGGCCCAAATGTCTACGCAAGCTGTACATCCAGGGATTTTTTAACGACAGGAATACTTTGCTTGGGCTGAACGTGCTTGGCAATCGTTCAGTACTGCCTCTAATTTCTGCGAAATGTATAGACCTTATGCCAAATAGAAGGAGGGCGCTTCAAAACTGCATTCTGGGAAGGATTATTCCAAGAACAGACGACCGAAGTAGATCGTTACCATGGAGAAGGTTGACCGTCGCAATGCTCAAGCTCGCCGGTCTGGAATTATCCTTCCCATGGTGCTTCACGATCTGCTATTTGGCATAAGGTCTGTGTTTGGGGAGACCACAGGTAGCTCACCACTAATTCAAAGTGATTCCCTGCGAAAGGTTTTACCCTACGAATGTAACACCCAATAACAAATTCTGGGGCCAAGTTTATACCACACCACGTTACTGTGGTGTTGGCCTCGAACTTTGATATGTACCGTATGTGATAGTACACATACTTAAGTTCTGATTATGCCATAATGAAAAGGAGAAAAATTGAAGGTATTTTAGACACTGTTTTGCATGTTATCGTTCCGGTATGCAAAACGGCATTTGGAATGAAGTGAATAGGTAGGTATCATGACCCTGGTACACCTAGTATATAAAGTTCTCTTGGCTAAAATCTCAACGATCATGATACACAAATTTAAAATCAGTGTGAAGGCATACTTGTAAGCTTTCATATGAGGTAGCTTGTACCTGGTGAAAACTTCTACAAGGGTCAGTGGCTATGAAACGGACCAAATTGACAGTGTGTGAGTCAATGGAGGGATGATTGGTTTCGTGCAACCTACAACAACCGCTAGTTCAAGAGGAAATTCCCGTGGTTGATATTACCCTACGAAGTTAGCACCTTAGAATAATATTGGGCAGAGTATAGACCATTTTTGCTGACGTTGTGTATTCACTTTCTGATTTTTATGTGCAGGAGGAAAGGAATTGAAGTACTCATCCAGCAAAAGTAAAAAAAAAAACTGAAAGTATATCAGGAACTTTTTTGCAATAGTCTTTAGCGAATCAAAATGGCATTCTAAATTAAGTAAAAGGTAGGAACCACGACTCTATTGAACAAGATGTCCAGCTCAAAATTTCAATAGTCGTGGTACACAAATTTAAGTCATCGTGAAAGGCCTACTCGTGAGCTTTCTTATGAGGGCCCGTGGTCCGTTGAAAAATTCTACAAGGGTCCTAAGGGCCACGAAACTGACCAAAATTAGTGTAAGTCAATGGAGGAATAATTAGAAGTGTTCTACCTTAAGCGGTTCTGACAAAATGTCTTACTTGGGCTTCCACAACAAGTCTTCGTCTTCGACACCCTATAAAATCCAGGGACCAGTTTTCCTGTGATAAATACCTTGTGTTATCGCCGTACATGATGTTGTTTCACTGACGTGAGTCAAGAGCAGATAAAAATATTTTAACAAGAGAATGCTTTGCCGAAAATCTCCATAACTGCCGTACTCACAATCGCACAACTCGTAACTGACACAATTTATGGTGACTGTTCCCATCAAGTGTTCAAGCAAATGAAACCACGACGTTTCGCGGGAAGTATTCGAGATTGGTAACTGCGAATCATGAACCCCAAGAATCCCCGAAACAAGACTATGAAGAAAGGGCATACTCGTTCTTTATTTAGCACTATATCTTTACAAGTAATATTGATAACATCCCTCATTAGAGGCATTGTCTAGTTGCATTTTGTAGGGTTCTTTAAATGAAAGATAAAAATTTTTCATTACATGTCATCCAAACCCCATACCAAACTCTATTGCTTACTCAAGACACCCATTCCTAAAGATTGGTTACTTTTAACAGGAAATACCTCGAGTTTCCTCAAGGTCACAGAACATGAAGCAAAGTGGGCAGAAAGCCTCATATTCCTTTTGTTATTCTTTATGATTGGATACCTTGTTTGTCCTTGAAATTTGATACCGTTGGAATGTTGAGATGCTTTTCCGTGTAGATATGGTGTAAAACTGTTCCATACTTATGGCACAGCAAATAAAGTTATGAAATAATCAATTCAGGGTTCAGGGATATCAACATTATAAAGAAATACAAAAGCTACATCTAATTAATTTGCCCAGATGACATCACGGATTTCCCATCAGGCACTGCGGAAGCTTAAAGTGTAGCATTTCTTCAAAAATTCATATCTTCCAAATGCAAGATGCTATTGAGATAAGGTTTCCACTTCCTAACAGAAAATTTTCCTGTTTTTTTTTTGTTGTTGTTGTTGTTGTTGTTGTTGTTTTTTTTTTTTTTTTTTTTTTTTTGAAAGCATCAAATTTGGTCACCAGAACATGCTTTTAAGTCCTTTTTAACTCCCAGAAGCAATCACCCCAAACCGCTTACCTCTTACATATATCTGGGTAAACTATCTTGCGCGCCACACTCGTAGACTATTAAGAAAGAACGAATTCGTCCAGTTTTTGCACTACATCTGTGGTTAGTAGGTTACATGTCGAATTATCTCTTTTCACGTTAAGCAAGCCATCTTTTTCACTACGGTTCCATCTAGGCGACTCTCCGGCACACCACATTGGGAAGTGTAGTACCGATTTTACTGGTGTTCGGTTTTTCAGTTTTCAGTATCGGCCGATATCAACCAGACAAGTACGTTTGAGAAGTGAGGGTACTGTACAGTAAGTGAACTACAGGCTGTTGTGAGCAACCACTAAGGCTTGTTTCATTTACACCAGGTGAAAATAATAGGACGTTTAGTCACAATAAAAAATGTAACAATTACAGTAACATTTTTATCAATCATAGGCCGAGATGTATCGTTTAAGTGGTATTAGCATTTTAAGGAAATTAAATCGAAACCGACATACTGAGGACGAACGTGAGGGATATCGTCCTTCATCGGTATTGAAAACGGATAACCGTTCCAGTACTCCCACAAAGTCAGAATTAAAGGCACTGTCATATACTTGACGCGATCAGAAACGCTTTATGCGTAACTACGTGGGTACTATTTAAATAAAACATACGTACTGATTTTAAAAGGATAGGATATCATACTACTTATAGCATAAAAATGTTGCGTATCTTACCAAAGGAGTTGTCACTATGAGCAAATCCCTAATTAGACAAAGTTATTTTTTCGTAAAGGTCAAATGCTACTAGAAATATAACAGTTTACATGGTAGCTCCATGGTAGTTTTATGTTGAAGTGGAATAACATAATTTAGAAAGACCTAATTTTACTTTGTCATAGTTTAAAATAAGCATACAATTAAATTGGTGTTCTTTCTTAAACACGTAGGCATATGACTGAGGGGCTAGAATGTACATCCTTACCCATTTGGCAGAAAATATGATGTTTTAGGACATACAATGTACTTTATTCAAGACAATTGAGAAAGGCCTTCTACGCGTGTGGTTACTAGTTGCGGTATCCTGTTGCAATGTACCGTAATGAAGCTATTGAATCCTTAAAGCGTCTTTAAAATCGAAATCTTAAATGCATTGGGTTTCCAGTTTATCTGTATTGGTTCGGCAGCCATTAGAACTGGCCAGATGAAAACAAATACCCGAGTTAGGATCAATCAATATGTAGCATAAAGTGGTGGGATACCGACTAGGAAGTTGACAAAATTCACCAACTTAAGTATAGCTACTTGGTTATAACCTGCATAAATCTTGTGACATGTATACTTGATTTTGAACCTGACACGACCTCAATTAAAACGACTTCTTCGTCGATAAATTTTAGAAAGGTATGCTGCTTTGAAAGCCTTTAAACCTATAAGGCGTAAAAAGATCTGTCAAAGACGATTTCTGCTAGTATGTTAAATCCCCTAAAAACCCAAATGACCCTGATTACCTGTTTACATTTTATGGTGGCTGTAATCTATCGATTTTACTTCATCAAAGTCACAATTCCAATCTAGGCTACTAAGATTAATTCTATTTGAATCGGAAGTGATCATTTCTTTCTGTTGCGGAGATCGCAGTTACCTTCGTATTTTGTAGGCAATATGCCGAATAACCACCCCTGGGTGAGCGACTTCCATCTATTGTGAGAACGACAATATTTAAGCAGAAAAGGAAACACGAAAAAGCAAAATGTGTAACCGTTTTCAAAATCTTCATATTCTTCCGCCTACTAACTTGTTTCAGCGTCGCAATTATTGCGTGCCAGGCGACAGTTACTGTTAGATGTTAATGGCGTATTACATGGTGTTTACATTATGATAGAGAATCATGAAGCGTAAAGTTTCCATATTTTCCGGAATTGCCTTTTTAATTTAAGTAAACATCCGACATATTATAGAAGTAAGCCAAATATTGCGATGGAATCAGGTACTCTTTGTTCGTTTCCTCAGCTCAACATATGTATAACTTTATACGCTGGAGTAGTAAGGTGAATCATTGCGACAATTTAAACGTAATTGCACGTACTTCACTTTTGTGTCCGTCTAGGAGTGTATATGTCATTACCACTTATAGTCGTAGTATACAATCCTGTAAAATTATTGGTCAGAACCCTTCTATAGGTAAATATTTCACTAAAGATATATGCATAATCAGGCGTAAGCCAAAGCTAAAGCAAAAAAAATTCATTCTTCGCTTAACAAAAACACTAGTAAAGATTTTTGGAAAGTTATTCAAGTACACATGTCTTTAAAAGTTACTTTTCTGTTTTCATTCCTCCTTATATTGAAATTTGTGTCGAAATACAGAGTGTTACAATAAAAACAAACTGAATGCCACTGTGGTTTAGGAAAATTGCAAGAAAACTATTGGAAGCTTGTTGCGGTGATTCCCGAGAACAAACTTCAAGTCCCTGCACCTGCAAGTAAATTCATTCCAAAACTTGAAGTGTACTTATGAGCCTTATCAAGTTTATCCCTCCGAATTAGCTTTGTCATGCTGCTAACGCCACCTACATGGTGAGGCGAACAAAACAGCGAGTGTAATATCGCCACCATGTGTCACTTCGAATTACGGTTTTGCTTTATCAGATGTGGAACACAATCCGTGTAGAAGTAACTGGCTCATATGTTGTCCGATTGACGTCAAAATTCTAGAATGACGTATATTGACATCAATTTTTTAAACCCAAAAAGGTTTAGGATTCTTCCCCAAGGAGAAGTTTTGTAACAAGTAACCACAAAATGTTCTAACCCAAAGTACCCATCCCACCAGGACTTTGCCCATTGTCTTTGCCTCATGGGGTGTGATAAGGAACCTTCGCCCAGACGTTGAAACAAACTAAAGGCAATTGTCACGTGACCGGAGACACGCGATAACTATGGCCAAACGAACTTGCAAGCTTGGGAATTTGTAAGAGTTTATGATTACTTGCAAATTTACATCCCCCCCCCCAAAAAAAAATCGGGAATTTTGTATTCAGTTCCTCATTATCAATCAAACAGAACTTCATCGGAACATCAAACAAAAGGAAAAAAACTACCAAAAATGGGAGATCTGAAATCGGTATCAAACATTCTCGTTACAGATAGTTCTTAATTAGTTGTAGTTTGCATGCTAGTTTGCATGCTTATCAAAAGAAATTCAATCGGTAATATTTGATTTTGTAGCATGTGACGTGTCCGGGTTAAAGATATTGCAAAATGCGTAATGCAACGATGACGGATATATGCCTGACTGCAACCCAGGCCCGAAGTCAAGCGGAGTAAGCGAGAGGGTGAGCTCCATACAAAAAGTTTCCCTTAGAAAATTGATGAGATCAAAACCAGCCACTGCCTAAATAAATCTCAAAGTTTTTCCCTCCTTGAAAAATATTTCTTTCCGAGGCAATCTCGCCCACTGTCAGTATCTTATCTGGCTACCAGTCTGCTTTACCCTAGTCAAATGTGCTCTACTGATAAATTTGCAATGTCCAAAAGTTTCATGGAAGTTGTCCTCACTGATGAGAGTTATTCAGTTCTAGTTTTCTCTTGTTGCAACTGATATCAGGTTCCAGTAGTCCAAACCCATTCCATAATGGAAACCAAACATACTGAGTCTGTACAAGACACAATCACTTGGCCTTTCCTGTGATAAAAAACAAAAGGTTCTCTGCTTCGTGGGAGTTGTTAACAACGTCCTTAAATCCTCTCTCACGAAAAGGGAGGACAATGTTCTTAAAAGTTCCTCCTTGAAAAAGGAGCATTCTAAATGCATGTAAAGGAGCAATATCTGTGTAAGCACCACTAGGGGGCTTATAAACATGAAGGGTAAAAAATCTTTTGTAACTTAGCAGTTAGAATGCTGTTTTTCGTCTTCCAATATGTTTGTTGAATAAAGGTGAAATACGTATTGTATAAAAGATGTATCCTTCATTGAAAAGCATTCCTGAATGAGATTCTTTTCAATGAAGCAGAATTAGTTTCCTTCCAGAAGACCAACTTCAAAATGTTATAAAACCTTGTTGATATATATATATATATATATATAAAGTTATCAACGGTGGCCTTGATCTGAACTTCGTAAACGATAAGTTAAAATATAAAAAGGTGGAATCACAGACTGCAAAGAATACAAGTGAACGTTCCTTTAACATCAAGTAAAGTTTGAATGACTGTAGATTATTTAGTCTCATAAATCATTTTTTAAGATCTATTAAGGCTGTAACAGTAAAACAAGTATTTGGTACCAAATTTATTATAAATTTATTTGACAAACTTTTTATTGTTTACCGTCAAAAACGACCATACAATAAAAGCTGCATGCTATGGACATGTACCCTGTGGTCCCATGAAACTAAGAAAACCAAGATGGGTGCTTCATATTTTGATAAACATTAATTAACCACTTAAGTTTTGTTTTAATGCATGAAAAAGCACTTTTGACTGCTATAATCTCTTACAACCTAGTGACGTTGGTGCATAGCGGTATATAATATCTGGTATACTCCAAAACTGATAAATCCAAGGTCGCTTGCGTATGATTGCTCGTAATAACAGATATTAATAGACTCCCCTAATCAACTGAGATAATTTGATCTGATGATATAATTCATAAACACCCATTAAATGTTGTAGTGTCTCATCAAATGATGTTGTAACCAGGATAACGTTACTATGTTTAAATCGGATACGTCTCTTGACAAAGACCAGAGAGCAAAGAAGGCATTCAAGTAGTTGCGCTGAGATAGAGTGAATGCAAGTACAAGGGTAATATGTTAAAGAGGTACTCTGCACATGTCTGTGAATATTACCCGAAGTCTTTTATACTTAAATGGGTACTGAACTTATAAACCAAACGTCAAAAAAGGATTCTTACGTTAATAACTAGGAATAGACGGACATTATAGCTAAGAATCTCAGAGTGAATATCCGTACAAGAATTTATTTATGCAAAAATGAACAATAACTGTTGAGACACGTTCTTAAGATACTGAGTTTACCGTCTTTTAACACTTCTGAACTCTTTCACCTCAATGGAAACTTGACCAGTTCTAAAGCAACAAAGTGGTAGATTTTATCTTTGTAAACATTACATACCTTACGTTGACAGTACATCTGTTATAATCAATGGGAAGGTATGAATGACAAAAGTGAACAAGGATACTCCTGTTTATAGGTGACACCGTAAATTTGGAGGCTAGTTGATTTAGGGTTCCATATTTCATTGTCAGTAAATTTTACCTTTCAAGTAGCAATGCAAACATTCCCCTTTAGTAGATGGATATGGGTTCAAATACAAGTTTTTGTAATGCCTTACAAATTTTTGGACCTAAACAAATTATTATTAAGTGGTAATATTTAAACGTGCAAAACAAAGGTTCCAAGCGTAAGTGGGGTACCAAGGGGGAAAAAATTACAAAATTTCGATTTTATAAATAATTTTTATGAAGTATGAAGAACGTTCATAGTACTTTAGCAATGTATACGATTTGACGGATTTTGTAACTGTTAGATGGAATTGCATTATATACATATACAGGTTCCAGTGGCTGAAACCATATGTAAAGTTTGGTGTTCCGTTATTAGTAAAAATTTGACGTTTCGCTATAATTTTTCAACCAACATTTTATGCGAATTCTCTTCTATTTCCATTGCACTAGACAGTCACGATTGAAGTGCCGGTAGTTAGTTGCCAAATTCAAATTAATATGCACAGCTATACTTTGAGAAGCAAATCTCCACGTGTAAACGGGACACTGCAGGACACCAGATGGTGTTGCCCTTGCTGTGGTCAAGTCCATAGAAGACTATCGTAAATATCGTCTACAATTTTGCACATCTTGTATAAAGTAAATAAGCAATGCTTTCAGTAATTTAAGAAAGTCCTTCCTAAGTATCCTATTATAATTTACACGTGGAAGACGCAATCCATGTGAGCAATAGGTTCCCTTTATGTCACCCACAATTTGGTTTTTGAATATTGGATATAATTTCATATTTCCTGTACCTATACATAGTCTGAACTATGACCCTTTGCTGTTAGCCTTTTGATTCTACATTTAACTGTTTAATGTGTTATCAAAATGTCAACACTTGTCCACCTTTCTTAAGGAAGCACACATACAATGGGAATCGCATTAGTTGAACAAACTGGAGAACGTGTAATCCTCTAGGTGGTACAAATAAAGGCATGTTGCTTTTTGCATCAAATTCTATTTCAAGTACTTTTCCTCACTGTCGTATATATATGTCTATAGACATCTGATAGATGTCACCTACTTTGTAAAGGTCTATACACTTAGTTACAATCTACACTCTCAGTGACCCTTTAACGACAACCTTGTCATTCCCATTAGATTTCTTCACACCATGATAATATGCAGAGTATGCCAGGATTGTGCTGGGTGGCATCATCCGGTTGCAGGGTTAAAGGCTAACAACCATTCCCAAGTTTCTGAGAAGTGTTTCAATAAATGTCCTTGTATAGAGATCATTTCTACCAACATTTCAATCATTTTCTGAGTTTTAAATAAGCCAGTTTTCGCTTGAATAAATTTATTAAAATGACGTAAGATATTTTCTTTCAAGCAAGAAACATTTGGTAACAACTTGATGCTTGACCTGTAGACTACATGCATTAATGCTGATAAAGTAAGTAGTTGCATGTCATCCAGTTGTCATTACTTTTTCATCGGACTTCTAATAAAACTGAAATCCGAATATGTTAAGACGTTGCACGACGTTTAACGAACTTAATTTTCATATATATAGTCAGAAATCTCTCTGACATGTAAGTTTTCACTGAGAAAACGACATAAAATATAGCAGCAGTAGCATTCGGTAGTGGTAACGACCAAGCATTTAAGGTGCTCATTAGAGAGCTGGGCACCTGAGCCAAATGCTGATGTGATAAAATTATACAGATAACCTTTACCCTTAAAACCTACGAAGGGGGACTTATTGGAAGAAATTCGTGTGAATTGTTGATTTTAATACACCATGTATGGTAAAAGTCCAGGGATGAAAATGATAGTATGAAATGGGATTGAGGTTGCCAAAGTCGTTTAAGTCGTTTAACTCCTTCAAGTAGTGAGACTGAAAAATTGTTGCGGTACTTGAGAAATTGCTAGCAATTGGGTACTTACGTTGCATTGCTCATTCTTCATGGTTCACCTTAATGATAATGAGTATACGGGTACGAAAACTGGTAATTGCTGAAATGGACGAGTGCTCAGCTTTAAAACAGTCCTGGAGATTTTCCCGTTTATGGGAAAATCAATATCCTCCTAAACAAGGAAAACCTATACAAGACACTGTGTAGGTTTGCTAGGCTAGCAAAGGCAAAGTTTAGCAATAAGGAAAACTACTGCACTTTCTCAAAAAAGGCGTGGTGAAACACCGATTAAGACGTGGATTTTCGGTAGCTATGTAAATACACCTAATGAAGATGTATTTAATTTCATTTCTGTAGATGTTACAAAACTCATTCGCTATTAACAATATACACAAAGAACACGTGGAATTGTGGGTAAACAGACAAAATCGCGGCATCCATGACTAATTTTTCTACTGATTGGGGAAAAAGTAGATTCTCCCAAAAGGGAGAATCTCCCGAACTGTTGAATGAAATCTTGGATATGATGGCTGAAAATTTCTACAAGGTGAGTATTGAAACTACAGAAGTCCAAACCTGAGCTGAAGTTAACAATATTTTTTTGATAATTGTCGTAAGATTTTCTTATTGAGATAATATAACTTTTGAAATATTCCGGTCTCAGTGCCTGTGTGTCTCATTGTTCCATATAACGTCTCAATGACAGTAGCAAACTGACATTAACTATTTCATTATTACACTGACTTTGGGACTTCTATGGAACCAACGTCTTTACTACACCTGTAGATGTGAGAGCTCCTATTAAAGTCTACATTGTAACCTCTGAGGAGTTTAATACAAGCTTTCTGAACAATATCACGGGCATAGGCCGGCATCTTTGGGGATGAGGACATATATATATATATATATATATAATATACGTACTGATTAAGAAAACGGTAATAAAAACGGTACTCTCTACTGTCCATCTTTTGTTTATCTCTTCGGATTTTCCTACATATATATAT
>WURT03344867.1:0-24063 GCA_009936505.3 Holothuria glaberrima | reverse complement strand
TGATGAAAAACTGAGGTCCAAGCTGGGTTTGAACCAACGACCTACTGCTCAACGTGCAGTACGCTCTACCAACTGAGTCTAAACTCTGCTGAGCAGTAGGTTGTTGGTTCAAACCCATTTCGGACCTCAGTTTTCCATCTTTTGGTGGTATCGTTTTTCTTACTAAGGCAAAGTTTGCCAATGTTAGACGCATATTCCACAGGTTTAAAAAAATTATGCGACTGTGTCCGCTTACCACCATTCTTCAGTATATATATATATATATATAGATAGATATATATTATATATACAGGTTTATCGAAATAACAGGACGGGTAAAAGGATTAAATTTTAAAATCAAGAGGGCTTGTATATACATTTATGTATATGCACATATATATATGGATATATGTATATATATATACATATTTATATATATATATATAAATCGTAAAACAGGAAACAAATAATTGCATCACTAGTTGACTTGGAGAGTACAAGATAATCCAAAATTTAATTCGAAGTTTCGGTTCCCGTGGAACCTTCATCAGCGAGATCAGAGAGTAAAGTGAGTACAGTTATAAACTTAGCCAACAGCAGGAAATACAGCTTAGAAACAGAAGATAATAGGTGATGAAAAGATTTTAATAAGCGGAATAAACAATTACGTTGTCTGATGGAAAGTGTACTGATTCAAAACACCGAGGTCTTTGTTTAGCCCTGTGATGTGTGAATTTAGTTTCAAAATCTAATTAAGTTCGGAGGTCTTGCGGGTATTCAGTACAAACAAAATTGCTTGCAACAGTGACTTTAAGATTATCAAGAGTATGGTGGGAAGTTTAAAGTGCTCCGCTACGGGGAAACCTGTAGTGTTGTCACGAATAGACTTTTTATGGTTGTTAAACCTAAAGCGAAAGGAAGTCTTGGTTTCTCCTACGTAAAGACCCTCATTGCATAAAGTACAGTGAAAAATGTAAACAACATTACAAGAGTCACAATTTAGATTGGGGGATTCATGGCAAGTTTAACACTGGGCATGTTAATTTGTTCTCCAAGGATGATGTGTTTGCAGATCTGGCAGCGTTTTATGTTGCAGCCAGAATTGACCTTAATGGTTTGACTAGGGGTGGGTAATTTGGCGGAAGTTGGGAGTCTTCGGAGACTGGGGGCTTAACGGAGGGCTAGGAGGGGAGGGTCGGTAAAGATAGTCGGGAGAGTGGACTCGTCTTTAACTGTGGCAAAAGTTTGTTTCAGGTTGCGAGCCCACTCTTCCGACTATCTTTTCCAACCATCCCCTCATTAACATGCACTTCTGTCACCCTTAATTTTCATGGCATTTTGTTGCATATATTGCTTGGTTTACTGTTGACAAATCTCACTGTATGGCATGCATTTACGTCCAACTGAAGCTGTCTACACGATTTGTTTGTTAAAGAAGAATTTAATTACTCTGGTTTCTGTCACATAACGTCCCGTGGGGGTGTGCAAATCATGTGGGGCTGACGCCAGGCCCCTAGCTTGGACGAGATCCAAGGAAGGGGCGGCTCATGACAGAGTCCAGTGGCACATCTAGGATAGTTAGCACCCAGATGGATACCTTCTTTTTCAACCAGTGCACTCCATAGGAAGGGAGCTCAGAAGAGGGATCTAAAGAGAGAAAGTGACATTGATGTGAGGTCGTTTAAAAGCAAATTGGTGCTGTCTTTGGCCAGAGAGTTGTTACGTAAGAACTCCCGGCTTTGATGAAGCTCTGATTATATGCTAAGGAATCCTCATCAGCTAGTGTCGTTTTCCTATTTGTGGTAAGGAGGTTTGCCTGCACTCCAGAATGACACACCTACTCTTTGATAAGCCTTGAGGAATGAAAGATTAGTATGATGCAAATTAATATTCTTTACGAAAGCGTTGGACTGGTTACATGATCAGAAAGTCTTACATTCTAAGACCTTTCTCTAATTTCATTTTGGATAGGTGTCACGATGTGGTGCATATCTGTGTACCCTTCCGTATAGAAATTTTGCCCTTTTAAGGTTGCTTCGATATAAAATGGTGCTATCTTTGACATACCTTTGAAGAGATTATGTTTTAGAAATTTTATTTATTTAGTGTTTTTCACTGTGGCATGAACTTGTCCACTTAGTTTGCTATCAGAAGAGAAACCCTCGATTAATGCGTAGCCTAGGCTATTTTTGGCCGAAATGTCCTCTCAGATTGGTGGAAATTGCATAATGTAGACAGTACCTACAAAGTTGCAGTTAAACATTAATTTTTCTTGCCTCCAATCAACTCCTTTTTTCTCATTTTTTCTTATGTTTTAATCGTTTGCGAGGCTTGAATATTCGGCATCACCCTATCAGGAAATTGTCATCTGATACCAACTCCCTCATCATGTGTAGTTGCTTTTGATTCTCAAATATGTCAGCCATCTTCATCGTTTTTATTGTTTCCTTTTCCCCCCATTGATAAATATATTTTAGAGAGACAGTAAAATAGTTACTTAAAAACTGTAGGAGGTTAAGTAAAATCAACAAAAGTTCTAAATAGCTCAAGAATTCCACGACAGCAAATAATAATACCAGCGCGCACATGATAAACTGATAAATCAGGCCTTGAAGGGCAGTTGTTTTACGACGCTAAGCAATCACAAATGTGGGAAAAGCCTATGTGGCTCGTAAATTACAACTTCACGTCGACTGGCTATACCAACTCACCATTTTATAACAAATTTGGTTTCTTTTGAAAAGCCAGTTCAGATGGGAAAACCGTAGATTACTCTCAGGTGAAAAACCCAACTTAATTTTGAACCCGCCGAAAACCCCGAACCTCCTGGTTGCCAAGCGTCATGGCTTCAAATACAACCGCCTTAATCCACTCGACCACAGCACCGGTATAAATACAAAAACAAGCATACGCATAGTAATATACCTGGTGTCTGTAGATTCAAAATCTGAAAAAGGTACTTAATAGCCCCTTACATCACGTCTCCATACAATAAGTAAGTTTCTATTTAAATTTCAGTTATTATTTTCGCTTATAAACAGGGATATTTCTCTTTAATTTGGCAGCAGTTTCTTGTTGAACTGCCGTGCTTTGCTGCAACACGAACATATGCACGATACTAATATTGTTTCTTACTAAAATCGCATTGAGCTTCAAAGTTTTATCATATCTGGTCTAAGAAGAGGGGAAGCAAGATACTTTTTATAAGGTTACAAAAAGGAGAAACGGAATTGCTGTCCTTTTTATTAAATTTATTATTATTATTTTTTCCAAAATGAAGGATAGAAACGGTAGTTGCATAAGATTGCATATCCTCAGTCATAAGCAGGATGCTGAAATGAAAATTCTTTGTCCCCAGTATCCACAGAAGCGGATTTTTTATTTATTTACACCACATTAAAACTGTCGTCAGTTTGATTTGCTTTTGTTTGGAGGGAATTTCAGCGTTGTTTTCAATCTCACCTTAAAAATAAAATAATGAGAAGAAAACATTGAGCTTTTAAATCACGTTCAAAGGTTTTACAGTTTGTAAACATCCTCAATATGATGATTTGATAAATACTTCGTTTCGGGAACGTGAGCGATTGCTTGATATTATTCTTTGTATTCGAACATCGATATTAATGTTCAGTTAGACTTGATTTATTTTAATCTCTTATCACTTAAGTACCAGTAATATAAAAACAGAGCATTGTTTTAAACTGTTTGGTTCGAACTGCACTATTATAACATTAGGCTACCTATTGGAATTACAAGAGGAGGGGAATTCTATTAGACCCGGATAAAATTTCTCTCAGATAGGGGAGGGTGTGATTCAGGATTCTTTGTAACAAAAAAAAAAAAACAACCGGAAAACCGTCTACTCAAGTAATTAAAGTTTATGGCGCGTTTTTCCCCAAGCACAAATCAATAAACCTCGATAAAAGAAGTTAACATAATCTCCTGACTATTTTTCTGCAAGCTTGATTAACATTTTCCTAAAAAGTTCCTAAAAATAGGTAAATATTGTTAACACAAACTCTACTTGAAAATGTAGCATATTTTGCACCACACTGCATGTAAGGACACCTAATTTTTCCAAAATCTTCGACATGAACAATATCTGAAGTACAAAAAAGCAAAAAAAAAAAAGTCTTCGAGAATTCGGATCGCACAAGTATGTCAACGGAAGTCGGTGTTCAAGGGATGAAGTGCAAAGAAGCAAAAAAAGGTCTTCGGAAGATTCGGAACCCATGGCCCCCTTTAGACAAATCCTGCGTACGCCACTGCTTATCCCCAAACCTTCCTGACGTGGGTCTCGAGTGCCCTATCTTAGAAGCTTCGAGGATCTTGGGTTGTCTTGCTTATGTTCAAACCATCGATTTTGTGACTTGGACATCTAAAAGCAGAGTAACTCACACCTTTAGTAAATATTTGTAGAAGAGGACTTTATCGGCGAGTTATGGTTAAATTTGCATTCAGTTCTTGCTTGTCGTTCCGGAGATATAAGCAGATGAATTCTTTACCTTCTCATCGCAAAGTAAACTTGAGGCAAGCGTATTAGACATCATCACCTCTATTTAATCAACACTGTTTTTTATCTTTAAAGATTAAAACCAATTTTCTAATCCACGTTGTAATGTAAATGAATGAGAAGCAGAGATTTATGTAAACTTTACATTCGATCTACATGAAAACAGGGAAACGAAGCATCCCTTTCAATGTGAGGTGATGAGATCACTTTTGCATACTTCAAGTTCACCATTCGTTACAAATGTTGAAACTTCACCTACTAATAATTCTACAAGCTGTCATCAGAATTAAATCAAACTTTTACCAGATACATACAGTTACTCCCTCTTTTAAATATTTATTAGCTTTTCCCCTTGAAGCAGTGAGTTAGCCCTTTTTATGTTTCATTGGTTTTTGTGTAACAAATAATGACTGACTGGTAACTGCATTAACTTGGAAACTGGGGTTGAGACGAGATATAGCCTAACATTCTGATCTCAAATTTTAATATAATTAGGTAAACTAAACAACAGTATCGTTTGAAAATTAATCTCAGCATGGACACCTTTTTGACCAACTTGGGAAGTTTCTTATCCAATAGATTATTAGGTACTTGAGTGCCCAACCTGGGTGTACAGTTACCAAACAGATAAAGAAGTGTATTTATGTAATATTTGCAGTGAGGTTGTTTTTGATCTAATTATACTTAATGGCTATATTAATAGTGTTTTAGTTGACATATCTAGCCGTATGATATTTCAATGTACCGACGATACCGTTATCATTATTGATATAGGTACATAGGTTCCGTTACTAATACTGAAACTGGCAACGTTTACCTATGCTTTGCCTCAGATTTATATGAATAAACCATTTATATTTCTACTGTGTCCCATTTTCCGCATTATCATATCTATTTCAACTATACCCCCCTAAAAACTGTTGGGTAAACTTTTACCCAAGCTGGATAAGTATGCCTTCTGCTAAACTCTTGGGTAAAAAATACCCATGCTCGTTACGAAAGTACCCATTGCTTAGTAACGTTTAAAGCAACGAGGGTAATTTTTGACCAACTTGTCTAGTCTTTTACCCAACAGTTAAGCAGGAGGCATACGTGCCCAACTGTTTAAAAGTGTGCAGTTTTCACATTACATTCAGCCCAGTTAGTTAACTTGGTATTACACTCACTCTTTTTGCAGAAGATTTCTTCGTTCTAAACTACCTGTCAGAATTGCCTTGGATAAAAAAAAATCGTTTTCATATAATAATTATTGCAGGACTGGACTCGTATCGGTTAAACTTTAATCATTAAAAGTATCTTTCCTGTCCCAATCGACATACATTTTTACAGTGTTGCAGACCTCTATAGTTTATTTTCTGCACCAAATAAACCAAGTTCGTTTTAAAAATAAGAAAAATAATTTGGGAATGCTTTCCTGTAAATAAAATACAGCTTGTGAGAAAGGCGATGTGAAACTGACATTGTTTTCTTGCCAAATGCTTGAAAGAAACCTACATCTAAGTTTATTTGGATAATCAGGAAAGACAGTTGAAACAACGCTAGGACTATTTTTTAAATATCGGGCATGGATGTAAATACCTATCCAAATGTTACTTTCATTTTGCTTATGTTTACAGTTTATTTTCTTAAGAGAGATTTGTCAACCTTGGGCTAATTGTAATTCCAATTAAAGTACACCTACGGATAATTTTGATGCCAATTATTTCAGACAGTTTTAAACATCAATGGTCAAGACTCTCATAAAGACAGACTTTTGACAAACGGATGCAATGATAAGAACTTTTACAGTAAGGGAAAGAATCTATATGGCAATACCATCTTCTTTAAAATGTTATGATATTCTATAATTCCGTGAATTGATCTATATTATATCATAGCCGCAATTGAGACGCACTGAAGAAACAACTCCAGTAAAACCAATGTGAGTATTAATTACAATGGCATGACGAAATTTAAGTTTGCAATGAAGTGCAGCATGCATATGAAATTAAGCAAGGACAGAGTCACTGGCCAACAAGAAACTTCCATACCCATCATTAGTAATTTAAACTGGAAAAACTTCTGCTATGATATATTTTTCTACAACCAGATTTACTAAAAGCCTCATTCCAATACTTATACCGAATTTTTGTTGTTACTTAATGTGAACAAGATATTGCAACCGCTTAAAGTTTAAGGTGCATATTTTTTTACTGCCTTGTCTTGCAGAAACTAATAATCGTCTGTTCTGATGTTGCTAATGCACTCCCTGAGAGCGTGGGCTTCAGGAGCTCTTCTAAGGGAGTTTTTTTTTGGAACCAGGGTTGCAGGTCGACGGAGGCAGGGGTCATATGGGAAAAGTTTTTCAAAGATACGGGTTACTTGAGGCCTTGTTATTTTTTGCACTTGCATCACAAAGAGGAACTGAACTCCTTATCCCCTGGCTGTACAATTGTTTCATTTTTCTAAACACGGTATCCTCTTCTGCTATTTCAGTGCAACACTTTCCGAAGAATGTCTTTATTTTTAGTGCCAATTATACCTAAACAACTATAAGATGGATGAGAAAAAAGCAAGTGAAACTTCATGTCATCATAATTAGCAAAAAAATAAAAGATAGGGTACAGATCTATGCAGTTTTTGAAAGCAGCCTAGGTGAAACTATCTTGAATATCTAATGTCTTCGTTGTTACTCAATCCAAGATGTGAAGATGCAATGTACATTGCACTGCTTTTAAAAGGAAAGGAAGGAGTAAAATTGAAAAAGAAATATTATGTATAATAATGTACCCAGCCATTGTGGAGGGAGAGCAACCCACCGAACCCCTCCCAGAATCGTCGTCTTGGCAATATCCAGTTGAAATAAAAATTAACATGTGAGATCAATTTACACAAAGAGACGCACTACCTCACCGGGCCCTCTATTCACCCAACCAATAGCGGCATGTCCACAGTGCATAATTATTAAATAAATAACCTTAGAGAATTTGATAGTAACTTTCTGGTGAGTTTAGTTTCATGACAGATACAACCAGTAGTGAGTCCTTAGATATGGATTGTATCTTTTACAGATTTATGACCGTGGCCGTGCGCAACAGGGAGGGGAAGCACGGGCAGTTGCCCCGAGATGTTTAACAAAAGTTTTATCTCATTGATCTGTGTAAATTCCCGACCTTTTAAAGTAAAGATTGGTAAGATGCAACTTGTAAGGCACGGAGAGTGTCATTTTAGGTTATATGAGGCACGCATGTAGCGATGGGGTACAACCTCTCTCTCTCTCTTCTTGAGAATATTTCTCTTATCTGTTCCATTACTCATATCTCTATGAAATCCAAACAATGTCATTTTGTTTCTTCTCGGAATTTTCCTAAAATATACTTTTAAATCCTCCATTTTTTCGTTAATAAAATAAGAGCACTCAAAAATATAATGAAAATCATCTCGTAATATATTTTCATCGCATAGCTCACATACTCTTTCATGATAAGTTATATTAATATACCTTCCTTCTACTGTGTGTAACTTACTATTTACACAACGAAATTTTCACGTATGATATTGTCAGCGAAATTTAACTTAGTCAAATAGTTTTCAAATTCAAGCTTTTCCTTGTACATTCTATAATATTTGCTTTGAGAGTAACTCTTAACATCACCCAGCCAATCTTGCTTATTAATGTCACTCAGACGTTCGTTTATTGCCCTCTTAAGTCACATCTTAGAAATAACAGGACCTTGTCTATGAAGAGTATTTGGTCGACCTTTTTCCTTTTTGGAGAAGGTTCCAAACATATATTCCACACTTATCTAAAGTATGTTTACTTTCATTAACAAAGATGAACGGCAAATACCGTTTTCATGAAACTTTCTTAAAAGTTTAAAAACATATGTGACATATTTTGCTCACTACTATTTATTATTTTACATCAGGCAGTTTTCATCCTTACCTCTAGTGTTTTTTTTTTTTTAAATTTAACATTACCGTACACCTCGTCACAGACAGTAAAGATAGATGCAGTCTTTACTAATTTGGACACGTTTAAAAATTTCAAATGAAATGCTTCGATCTGAGGAAAGTCCCCAAATTCTCAAATTAAACATCCGTTTATAAGAATGAGAAGTACATTTTGGTCAAATAATTGGACTTGCAAATATAAGGGCAAAAATGAGTCAAATATTTTACTCAATGTGCTAAAAAGTGAGGGCCTTGCTTGGTTAACTTACTTATTCACCCCCTTTAGAAACTTTGGAATTAAATGTAACTCTCAGATACGTAAAGTAGTCGACTACATCCACAGTTTAATTTCCAAAGGTAAAAGTTGGAATATTTCTAATCTTACCCCTAGAGAAAATAATGGGTTTTGTCTTATCTGCATTCACAGTTATTTTCCAAATATCACAATAGTCTTCCACTCTGTTTAAAAGAAATTGTATAGCTCGTTAAAGGTTTCCGCTAATACAACTGTATCGTATGCATACAATAGTGCAAGCAGCGTAAAGGAAACTTTAACGTCGCCTATCCTTCAGTTGACTTTTCATTGAAGAGGACAACTCACTAAACCTTTGAAATAATTACTTATGAACCTTCCAAAATCGTTTACAAATATACTTAAGGAGTCAGGAGAGAGATTCTCACCTTGCCTTACTAATGCCTATATTACGGTCAAAATAATTTCACAATACATAATTTGACATTTTAGTACAAATTACAGTCAACATATAACATTTTACCATTAATGTCATTAGCTATAAGTTTTGACCACAAACTCGATCTGTCAATTCAGTCAAATGATTTCTAATAGTCAATGAATTCACAATATACCTTTTTCTTTCTAGGTTAAAATTCTCTGGAAGAGCAAAGGACAAAGTATGGTCTAGGTTTGCCCGCCTGTCGGACGTGTATTGCTCCTGCAGCCACACTGACTGCAGTCGCAATACCAACGTCCGAGAACTTTCGCAAGAATTCTTCGTTAAACTGCGTAAAAACTGTACGCTATTAACTATTCATGTACACGATCACAACAAAAAAAAATATAAATATTCAACGAAAAACGACTAAAGCAAGTCTGATTACCATGCTGTTTCGAATGACAAATGTCAATGGGGTTTTAGTGTGTGATTTTGTTCGCTTCAAGCTCACACAATGTAGTCCCCTTGACTTACTGTGTACAAGTGATTGTTGCAGCTGAAAACTTTTCGTGCAATATGAATATTCATATATTGAAACCAATCAACAGTTTAGAGGTAAAACCAAATTGGGTTCATGAATATAGCGAAATTGGATAATTCTCTGTAAATGTTCGCAGGTATTAGAGAATGTACGTCAAAAGAGGAGTACATATTCGACACCTGCTATGAAGGTAAGGTCTAGATTGGAATGACCATCTCTGAACCCATCTTCATTCCAAATTAAACCTGTAAAGACATTCCTTGTTATACTTTTATTTAAAACTGCTGTAAATAACTTCCCCTTGCAACTTAATCGAGTATCTTTTTGGATTTTGAAATGATTTGGTACTTTTCAACCTTTTAATTTGGAAAACAATTTCTTGGTCAGAAATAGCTCTGTTTAGTTCGTCATCACTTGTAGACAGAACTATATTGAATAATTAAAAGCTTTTTTTTTCAAATAAACGACAACGGATTCGATAAAGAGCACTGAAGTGTTCTTCGAAACCATTCAGCAGTAAATTATTTCTAATGTCACCATTACACTTTGAACGATTAATAATATCCCGATACTTTTTTGGATTCGAGCTAGAGAGTCGCGTAATTTGTTTATGCTCTGACTTGAAATACTAATGTTTTGCTTTCTTTACGGCTGTTCTATACGTATTGGAAGCTGTGCATAAACGTTCCTGAGTTTCAGTGGTCTTATGTAATTTGAGGGATTTCTTTACTCTCACATAGTGAGATTTCGCTACATACGGCAGTCTTTATTAAACCAAGCTTTGCCTGCCTAAGTTGAGGAATCCTTCCTTATTTTACCATTCATACCCTTTCACCAGTTCCTTTAAACATACTCTCGAATTTTTCAATTAAATTATCCATTTTATTCAGACTTATAATATCACCGTCAATCAAATCAAGTTTGGATATGATTGTGTTAATTTCATCATCACTGAAAGGTCTTTCGAATTATTTTTTTCTCATTATTCCAAAATATTTTGACTTTTTCGGTACACTCGGAATATTTTCAACAGCCTTTTTGCAACTTTCCAGTTTTTACTCAACGTTACTTTCAAATTAACGCATACAGTTCTATGCTTAAGTAAAAGTATCAAAAGTGCCAACGGTGAAATCACTTAAAAATTGCATTATCAACAGTACTTTTACCATCAAATACAATTATTTGTTCTTAATACATACATGTTCTAAAATTGATTGGTATTATTTCCTCATTTTTCCTACCTACTTTACTAGGTTGTTTTGTGAAATATGAACTATCAGGAAATGAAAGTGCTTCTCTTTTCTCCAGGAAACGAAATGTTATATAAGGCAAGGAAACGATGTTAGGAGTAAACCCACTCTTTCCTTCGAGCCTTCAAAACCGTGATAGATTTAACAACTGTCATAACAGATTTATCAAGAGGGAAATACTACATTTGTTCAACTTTGCCACATTATTATTTTCGTATCTTCTTAAGTTTCCCTTTGGAGCTCGGTACCTGTTATCGGTATATAAAGTAAACAAAGGAAGACGGAAAAAGTCTACTTTCATTTCTATCATGAAACAATGAAACTATCGTTAAGATTTAATTAGGATCAACTGTTCGAATGTGAACGTTCTATGCTTCCTCGAATCATGGACAGTTCTTTTTACATCTTACCTATCCGTTCGAAACCTACTCCACAAATGCGGAATTTACAAGAATGTAGTTGAATTTTAGTGAAAGGTGAGCAACTTGTGGGCTGCTTTTACACCTATTCTGGCCCTCATTCTATTTGGGCTCATTAAAACTCCAAGATCCGTAATGTGAGGAGCGTTCAAAAACAAAGTATTTCCATTAATAAAATTTCCACATGACTGACGAACAATTTTAACCGTACATGGCGATTGATAACAATGGAATGGTAAGTACTCTATTTGTTTTAAATACTTTTTATCATGCTGAACACTTTGGTGTAAAATACGAGTCCACTTCTTGCATTTTCCAAATAAACCAATATTACAGTGACATTAACACGACGGCAGGGGTCTGAAAAAACATCAGGGTAAGTGTTATGCCCCTATCAGTTCTTTAGGTTATTGTAGCATCATTTACTAGCCTTTATAATCATGCTTTGTCTTCATTAATATTTTCATGGTGCTTTTCTTCAAGCTTTGCAATTGTCTTTAGTTCAACTATTCCAGAAATCCTTTTAGTTTTCTATTTTTGTTAGTAAATGTGGGCAGGTTGGAGCACGTAAAGCACGTAAGTAGTATCCTTCCGTCATATTTAGGATGTATCCACTATTTCTGGCTAGAAACCCTCTTAAGGATGTACATAACGATTCATACAGTAGCTTCACCTTAAGTTTAGACTCATTTTAGTTTTTTATTCAATTTGGTGTAGTTTTAGTTTAAACGAAGATAAAGGACTACTAGAGGCTTTAGAGCATAAAATGACAACAAACCCTACTCTCTGTTACGCCATGTACATTCGTGAAAAGCATCTGCACTTTAATTTACCTTAAAGGTTGTCAAATTCAGAGAGTACCTACATATGTACATAAATCTCTCTGATTGGTCGAAAGGGCTCACCCAGAACCATTCCCAATGTATGACGTTACTCTCCAACTACCAATAAAACTCTACCCACATAGGTATATTTAGATGACTTGTGCTTATAAGTTACACCACTACATGTTTTATGTCTATGTCAACACCCACATTATATCCTCTCCATAACCTCTAAAACCACGTGGGCTTGTCAATCTTCAGAAGTAAATTTGTCATTGAAGGGAAAAGTGGTCTCACCTTATCTTTACAATGGGACTGTATCACTCGATTCTTCATATCTTTTCATTTATTTTATCTGTGAGATGTTGCATTTCATTCGTCAACTCAGGTGAGTTAACGAGGCCATCAGTGCCAAAATGTTTTATACGTATTCTTGTTTCCTATGTCATAATGGAATTTTGAATAAATATATGATGGGAAAGCAGTTAACCGCTTGAATACTATTACACCTCCAACAATACCCATTTGAAAGAAAATCCGAGGAGTGGGGTGGAAAATCACTCTGTGCAATTTTTTTTAGTAATATAACAGAAATCGATTGGAAAAAAATTCCTATCTATTCCTATTATATTTTAAGCCAAATTGTAGAAAGGAATTGACATGACTAAAATATTTTTCTTTTACATCCTGTTCATGTAAAGATCTACCTTAAATCAAATAGCATCATTTTTCTGTTTTTGTAACCCTTATTTTTTTTTACAACCGAGTATGTTTCTTATATCCAAAGTATCATTTTGTATTTTTGCTTATTGTTTGTTTGGATGATTGCACATAACCATTTTATTCAATGCTTCAATACAACTAACACTGTCTTTATGAGGTCGATACTTCTTTCCAAAGTCCATTATTTTTATTATGTGTGTCCCGCTCTACGTTGGCCGAAAAGAACAGATATTATAAATGATCTGTATATTGCAAGTTTTTAAAGTTTCCATCACCCCTGTCTTGAAATGTGGTGTATTTTTTTAATGTTGTTAGTCTTTGAACTCTGATGAACTTAAATGAACTCTGTTTTCCACTGAAGACAACAGCGTTCTTTCTCTCGGTATGATAAAACCATTTACCAAGTATGAACATGATATCTTGAGATATCGTTTTTATAAGCAGTTTTGAGAGAATTTCGTATTTTCACCTCCAGTGACCTTAGTTACCTTTTGACCTTTACCAAAAACCTTCGAACTATGACGTACCTACCTGCCAAATATGAAAAGTATTAATCATTCATACCTTTCTAGAGATATCGTGTTTACAATGTTTTGGGTTTTTAAACTCTGCTGACCTCACAACATCTTTGACTTCCATCAAAATTACAAAAAATAATAGTTCTCCCTCTTAACATGATAATTCCATATAAGAAGTATGTGAAGTATCCATTATAGATATCTTGAGATATCTTGTTTACAAGCCAAGCGTCACAAACTCACATACATAGCTACACACTTACACACAAACATTCTGGCACACACATGCAGGGACCGTACACTCGCCTGCCTGACTGCATATGTTTCTTTCGCCTTCGGATAGGAATCAAAAGCAGATTTCTGTTTTCAAAGTTAATGTAATTAAACGTGAATTACAAACAGGGGTGTAAATTTACCGGCAATTCTATCAAAAGTTTCTGACTCATTAAATTCCAGTACAAAAATGTGAGATTACATAATTATAAATAAGATGCTAAACGATTAATAGTAAAGTGTTACATTTACAGATGATACATCAGAAGTACATAAAATAATAAAAGTAAGTTACGTGGAAGAACACCTTGAATAAAAATGGCAGCCTTATAAACAAAAAAGTTCTTAAAACGTGTGGATCTGAATTTTGGAATAATTCTTATTTCTTGGTTTAAATCTGGTGTGTTGAAAATGTGACTTCAACTCGTTGTGGAGTAGGTTTTTGTCATCTCTATGTATTTTTTTGAAAAAGCCTTTGAGAATGGCTTATGGCTGCCGTATTTACTTGGTAAATGAGGATGTTATAATCTATGCTGAAAATTTTGGAACAGTACAGCGTAAGGAGCCTTTCCTTATCTTTTACTAGCAAGTCATGATAACATACAGGGACAACATGTATAATATGGGGTAAAATGTAGGTATCGAAAACTCTTGCTTTCTAACTTCTAACTTAAAATTGGGCACGATACAAGATAAAGTAGAAATGAAACCCTTCTAAAACTTTTTGAAACATGACATCTTAAATTTAGCTAACTATCAACATTACATTGTCTGTTCAGTACGGTCAACGTTGTTGCCCTGAATTACAATTTTCTTGCTTTAGCAGTGGGTAGTCCCCAATGCTTAAAAACAATAACGTAACGGTGAAATATGTTTTTAAGATTGAAAGTTTTTGTTCTTTGAAAAACCGAACTTTTATGTTATTTAAATATTTCTTAAATTGAAAAAATGAATATTGGTAACATCACAGTATATTTGTGTAAAACAGTAAACAACAAAAAAGAACTGTAAAAAACCTGTAAATTTATAAGTGTTTTCATCAGTGTGTTTGCCCTTCACCCAGTTTCAAACAAACATGCAAACAGATTAGAGATTATAGTGCATTATGGTTCATCTATTCTTTCCTTAATGATCAAATTGAAAACCCACTGACGTATGATCCATACTTGCACAGAAGGAAGTATTAACGCTGACGGATGTTCCACCGGGATCCACAAATGTTAGATAGACTAACGTAGAAGCCTGTGAAGTTTTGTATGAAGGTTATAGTTGTTGTAAAACGACAAAACACTTAACAAACTCTTAACGCAATTTGCTATGACATTGAAAGCTTTAATCAAGTGACAGACCGATCAATATCTGTGCAAAATGGGCCGTCTTTAACTGTAGGGTAACTATACTAAGACATTCCTCTTCACCAAATGCATGTGGAGGAGCGCACAATTACCATTTGAAATGTCTGTGATAGTATATTTGAAACCAGGAATAACGACAGAAAGATGAATGGGAGGAATGAAACGTTTATGGTGAGATAATTTTTCCAAATAGTTTTAACTGTTAAAGAAAGGTTGGCCATTTCCAAATATCCAAATGGAAGACATGGTAATAAGTTGCCACGTAAATGCAATGCATAAAATACGTTGAATACATAATGTGTCGCCCTCGTATATGAACAAAAAAAAGTTTACGGTAATGTTCTCGAAGCAAAAGTTTGGACTTGCGCAGGCTATTCCGTATACAAGATAAAAAGTATTCTGTGATGAGTGACAACTTTCAGACACAAAATTTGAGCATTTGCTTTTAATATCTTATCATTTAACATGGTGTTAAATTGAGATATGTTGTTAACGGCAGCAGACTCCAGTCATCATTTCTAATTAAGGTCAGTTAAGGAAATACCGGTCCTTCAAGAGGTGTTAACATTATGAGTGTCTTTTGCAAAAGACCATGGAAAATTTAAAACACCCATTTCTTTTCCTCTACCACGTCTGCAATAAACTGAATGGGAAATGTGTCAAACATTCTATAAAATTGGGGATAACATTGAAAATGTCAGACCTTTTGGTAGTTTTTCAATACCGAACCCTGAAAATGCATTCCCCTCATCAAAATTAGAGCACACTGATACCGTTATTTTTGTATGGCTCCTTTTAATCATGTGACAATATTTTTGTAAGCGAATTGTGAAATTTTGCAGGCTTTTTTTCATGGGAAATTTTAGATAAGATTCAAATGCGCCATCTCTCGGACTTTAGAGCGTGGGTTTCTGGGCCTTGTGGGATCCGTGGAATACACATTAAGGATATTCACAATTTCAAAAGTTGACAATTGTTCTTCATATTACCAACTTGGAATAATTTTTCGTGGTCGCTCGATTTTCAGGACATGCCGCTTTTGGATGGGGACTATGAATAATGGTCGTAGCTATGTGGAGCTTTTGAACGATAATTTCAACGAAACTTTTCTACCTGTGCCAACACAATCATTTACGATGGGTGTACACGAAGGGCTAGCAGGAATCACACTTTAAGGCAAATTAGCTATGAAAAGTGTATAAAATATTGTAAATGATAATACACACATTAAAAGATAATATTTCTGATTCATTTCTCCTATGGAGAGGGAGGAGATAGCACTCCTATTAGGGTTGCTGGGGCCCCATTGTCTCGTCTGGTTTCACTCATGTCTGAAAATTCTGGAAAAAAAAAACATGAGATCAATTCAACTGTTTCATCTTTTCCTAGAATGTTTATCTCCTGGTGCAACATTAGGCGGGAAACTAGTGTTTACAGGACAATCCGGTCAAGATGTTGCGAAACCACCTGCATGGATTTCTGGTAGAAAGTTAGTCTTCGTAACAGCAAATTTGCCATTCAAACGATCACTTGGTTTAGGAAGAGGACGTATATGGATTGGTAAAAGAGGATGCAGAGGCGATTTCTGTCAAAGTACTTACCGCAATCCAGATGAAAACCTACCGTGCTTTGAAGACTTAGTGGATAAAGCAAGTAAGATACAGTAAACTTGTTAGTTCATTAACAATTCAAGGTGGATACAAAAATATGATCCCACTTAATTGTATTGTTACTAAATAATTTAAGATTTTACTGAGAAAGCCTGGTGAAAGGGCGTGTAGGATTGTTTGTTAGGGAAACGATTCCCTCTTCTCTATTCTGCCTAATCGTATCAACATTGATAAATGCACTATGATTTCATCTGTTTTGGAATGAATACAGAATGAAAGATCTAACTATAAATATTTAGAAACGTTCTCCTGTCTTACAAGCAGATTCAATTCATCTTTTAGTTTTTCAAGGGTTGGTATGGATGGAGATACATCATATATTTTTAAACCCTATGGAGATATTATGACAAACAATAAACGTTTGAGGCACTTTTAACTAGGTTTCTTATACTATCTAAATGTGAAGGGAATGGTGGCATTGTTCATTTTCAAACTTAACGGAATTCATTCAATTCTAATCGAGAAAGCTAAAAACCATGGTAGCTAATGTCACGGTACCCCGTTGTTATTAAAACATAGTATCAAACGGGTTGTTTGAAATGAGTTATTGCGAACCAAAATTTTAAGCAGCTTTTCTCTGAGGGTAAAATTAAATTTTGGATGGAGAAGTTTTTGAACAGTTCATTGCAATTAAGAGAGGAAAGTGAAAGACCTTTAAAAGGTGATAGTTTTATTATTTCGCCAGTAAAAATAACAATAGATTGTAACACTTTGTTCCAGCCGCGGCGGAACGGAAAAAATATTGGGGGGCTGAGTGCAGTGAAGACTATCTAAGCGGAGCGCCACCATCAGTTGGCGCGGAGCGGACAAGAAAATTTTTGGCTTTACAAACCCTTCGAATGGCCGGAAACGGCACTTCCTGAGTGTTCTAAGCTTCATGTACCCAGCCTTGAAATATAGATCTCATGTCTGCAATTCCCCAGTTAATGAAAATAAAATCAATCTATAAAAAATGGTAATACATGTTTCTAAGCGCAGCGCCACCATCAGTTGGCGCGGAGCGGACAAGAAAAATTTTGGCTTTACAAACCCTCCAAATGGACGGAAACGGCACTTCCTGAGTTTCCTAAGCTTCATGTACCCACCCTTGAAATATAGATCTCATGTCGGCAGTTCCTCAATTAATGAAAATAAAATCAATCTATGAAAAATGGTAATAAATGTTTCTAAGCAGAGCGGACGATCAGTTGGCGCGGAGGCGGACAAGAAAAATTTTAGCTTAACAAACCCCTTAGATGGCAGGAAACGGCACTTCCTGAGTGCTCTAAGCCTCATGTACCCAGCCTTGAAATATGGATCTCATGTCCGTACTTGGCAAATGTTGGGGCTGAACATACCTTTAGCCCCTCACTTTTTTATTAGGGGCTAGGCCCCCAAGCCCCCCAAGCCCCCCGTTCCGCCGACACTGCATTGTTCAACAGTCACAGAAAAAAATTATTTCCTCATTTTCAGATGTTCCATCTTTCTCAAAACAAAGATCACCAGTATTACAATTCACAGATGTAACACCCACGAGTATAAATGTTACCTGGCCTGCTTGGAACGAGACAATTGACGTTGGATTCGGTCCAGTCCATGGGTACCGGATTCAAATCAGAGAGGCAGGGGAGGAGAATTATCGTAATACTTCAGTGCTAACAGGGCTGTCGCACCTGTTTCAAGGGTTGAGAGAGGATGCAGACTACCAGTTTCGTGTGATTATTTTCCGGGATCACGACACTCATGGAGAAGGACCACCGAGTAATGCACAGCCACACAGAACTTTACCAAGACGTAAGTGCATGTTTACTTACTTCAGTACATTCTGCAAAAAAATAAATTAACAAAAACGTAACAAGATGTCTTGTTCGTTATAAAATGAAATTACGAATAACCAAGCGATAACTGTCATGTTAGTCATGGTTCATCGATAACATTTAACTTTCTTAGATTAATAATATCAATGATATAATTCGGACTACCAGACAACAGGTTAAGGAAAGGGGATTTAACCCAGAATTTTATATTGGGGTCAGTGATGAAGTACTCGAGACCCGTCTCAAGTCACGAATTTGAAGGCTCGGACTCGGAAGTCAAGGACTAGGTCTCGAACATTCCGAACTCATAACTCGGCGCAAAATTTCCCGAGACCGGCTCGAGACCTACAGAAGTTGGGGATCACTGTTATGCAATTAATCGGTAGTCAAATAACGCTCCACATGGTATATTTTTGCAATATGCGCTGCAAAGTGTATGATGATATTCTTAAAGGCCCTAAAACGTACATGGGGTTCTTAATTAGTTTTGCTTGTAGCCCAGGAGTTTAATTAGGGAGACTTCAAGGGCCACAGCCAGACGCGAATCAATGATTTTGTCTGTAGGTCTCAGTAAGAAACGGTTGGCGTTCCACCTAAATATGTGGCGTCTAGGGGGCCGCCACGTCAAAAGGTCCGGTTTCAGAGAAGCAGTGAATGGAATAAAAAAGGGCCTGGCCCTGTAAGCTCTGAAGGTATTTGCAGAATAGTGGATATTAACCTGAACAGTTTTCTACGCTATCTGTCATGACATTGGGTGCATCCTCAACGGATGATTGATTTGACCCAATCCAGGGCTAACAGAGCGGGTTACAAATAAATTGATGTCAGATTCAGTAGCGCAAATTTCTGCTGAAATGTGTGTGGCTGAAGAGAAAGGTGTACTGTTTGGCGTGACTTTATCTAAGCAGAGCGTCACTATCTGTTGGCTCGTGGAGGGTAACAAGAATATTTTGTTTTGCCAAAAGAGCCTCCCCAGTCCCAGATAGCCTTAAGTGGCAAGTTACCATACTTCAAAAGTTGTACCTCAATACCGTATTCTTTATTGTGAAACGTTATTATTTAGAAATGCACAATTCAAAGAGCTCTAGCAAATAAGCTAGAGGAAAGAAAATAATAGTCGGCCTATATATGCTTTTATCAAAGGTCATTTGGTCTCCTAAGATTTCGTAAGTTCATTTCAACTGACCTGCCTAGCTCCCCTCGTCACCATTGGATTATATACGTCAAACTATATGGCCCGTCGATTTGACTGCATTGAGCATGTCAGTGGGGTGGGAGCTTATTTATGGTATGGTTTGCATGCAGGGATATAGCGCAGTGGTGGCGCCTGGTGGGGCAGGGAACCATAGCCCCCCGTCGGGGAAGGCTGGCCTCCCCGTCGGGGAATTTTTAGTTTCTTCGAGGATTTTTAACACGGTGAAGTATGCAGACCTTGACAGCCACTTGTCGCCCCGACGGTTAACATATTTTTTTCCTCAAGATGACAATTTCTTTTTTAAAACCCCAACATTTTAGGCGCGCTACGGGCGCTGTAGGGTCGATGTAGTTTCTTCAATAGTTACATTTCCACATGGCTAGATAGCACAAGTCCTGTCCACCTTACCAAGTAACATGTAGACAAAGTACACAGTCCCATATCGCAAAGCCTATTTGTTGTTCTCTAATGTGTGTGGGTGTGTGTCAGGCGGTGTTGGTGTGTGTTGGTGAGCGACTCAAGGAATAAAGTTTGGCTATTTCATCGAGTAGTCCAGGTGGTTTCGATGCAATGTATGTTATCCCCGATACCGCCTACAACCCCTACAGTTTTCTTTTTTCTTTGTTGTTGTTCTTAATGATTACATATTTTTGTGTACTAAGCCTACCAAAACTTTTCCCTCGCTTCGCTAGCTTTGCAATTTCACGTTTTAGATTCAAAAGAACACTATCAGTGCCCAACTCGGCTTTTGAAGTATTAAGTGATATAATGCAAAATATGCCCTGCAATGCCACGGGATAGTAATAGTAGTATCCTCTTCTTACCATCCCTGGACATGAGGACTGTCGAAATTTGGGGTAGCTTGTATGGCCCGGCCCCTTGTCGGGAAAATTCTGTCGCCGTCCATGGTGGGTTTACTTATTTTGGCTTTCTGCGATAAAACCCCAGATTCTCGGTACGCTTTGCCCACTCTTCCAAACCAGTTCCATTACGGTACTTATAGCTAAATATAGTTCAAACCCTTTGCATCTTTTCAAGTAACTTAATAGGGTAGATTACATGCATTTACGTAAATGTCGGGAATTTCATCTCATTTCGCTAAACAGAATTAATGTTCTCTTGTGTTATGTCCAGATAGGGTATTAGTCACCCTTATGAGCGGAAACGGTTGCAGAAATGAGGCACATTCCAAATAAGGGCGCTCTCATGTAAACAGTACTAAAGGTACATTTACAAAAAGGGCGTTGATATATTCTGATTCAAATTTAAAGAGTAAAGTAGTGAACGCAAGAAAAGTTTGACACTTTGCAACAATTTTAAATAGAAAATATTAAAAGATCGATCGTTTAAAGACGACAACCACCCTACCCCCAGCCACAGCTATTCCGCCTCCGCCGATTTTCCCAACAAACCTTTTCATTAATTCGTGCCTGTTGGCCAATACGAAGTAAGAAATTAAACAAATTAAAGCAGTACCATGTTCTGCATTCATTCAAAAACACCACATATAGTCCAGGTTATAATTGAGGAAGGTGCCACCGGAGAAGTAAAAATTCTCCTGTGGTTTTTCTAAACCCTTTTTCATGAAGAATATATGAGGTAAAAAGGCTGTAACCTGAGGACTTTTCCGTGAGAGCGCTTTTTCAAAATGGACGCCAGATCTACTATATAATAAGGAAAATAATCCTTAAAAATATTTTCAACACATTTAAAGCTAAAGTCTGTCCATATTTGGTAACAAATATTCAGAAAGTATTTTCTGGACACTTTTTGCAGAATCCAGGTCAACCAAGATGGCGGAAAAAGCAAAATGGCCGCCATTGCAATAATTATGCAATATATTATACTAATAACAGGAAAAGTAATCATTAAAAACACTTTTAATAGATTTTGGCGGCCATTTTTTTTTTTGAAAAAAAGCGCTCTCACGGAAAAATTCTCAGGTTACAGCCTTTTTGCCTCATATATTCTTGTTCCTCATGAAAAAATGTTCTAGAAAAACCACATGAGAATTTCTCCTGCTCCGGGTGGCACCTTCTACAGTCATAACCTGGACTAATAAGCAATAAAAGAAGAACAATCGTGCACTGCCATTCAGACCCAGGGCTTACAGCATAACACACGACAACATTGTATAACAGGCAGTGTAAAAATTAATCATTTGTAAATTCCTGTTCTTAGTGTACACTTTATCCGAATGAGGACGAGGACTCGGAGTCGGACTCGAAGCTTGTGACTCCGACTCGGTCTCGGACTCAAATGCCAGTGACTCAGACTTGGACACTAGTGACTCAGTCTCGGACTCGGACTCGGAAGGTTCGGACTCGACTACAGCACTGATTGGGGTACATCTAAGGGCAAAGTATCACTTTATCGAATTGGAGAGCAGCCATGTAATGGGATGAAGCAAGTCAAGGAAAGTCTTTCAACAAAGCCACCTTGTAGATCAGAAATGGCACTTTCAGGTCTATGGCACGAAAACGAGATTTTAATAAACACTCTTAAATATGGTTGCAAAATAACACCTTAAATTGTCATATGTTAAAGCATTGAAAACTTATAGTACAAATAACGATGCCGTGTGAAGCAGTGATATAAAAAACTGATAAGCTACCTATTTGCATACTGGATCGCACCTAATGGACAAACCATTCGAAGGGATAATATTTACCGTGACTGTATATTGTGTGTATTCTTATTTATACTGCACACAAAAGGTGTCGATGAAGTTGTAAGCGATGGCTAACAGATACATCGGATTGAAATAAAAGCTACTTTTTTATGTAGACTGCATGAATTCAACGTATCTGATTTGATATTAAGCGCTAAGGCTGGTTACGTCGTACCCCAATTTTTCCCGGTATCGGTTACCCACGGCTCCTGACGCCATTACCTGGAATCATCTAGAAGGGTGATGAAGTTTGAAAGAACGCAATTCAATGCAGCTGCTTTCTGTATCATTGGGGATGATGGTAATGTTAAAACGGACTTTCAGTAAAAAGTACTTTCTGTCTATTCTTTTAATTTATTCCTTGACAAGTCCTTCAAAGACATTTTCCAGTGGCTTTTCACAAGGTTCTCATGTGAAAGACAAAAAATTCGAATTCGTGCCCTTCAAACTTCGTAGCAATATTATTTTACTAACTCGAGATCGCTCATATTAAAGAGTACTTATTTTTGTCAAAAAATACCTCAAGTTCTCATCAAGGTCATTGTTATGTAAAAGGGACACATTGCTTCAGATTCCTTTTGCTTTTCTTTATAATTGAATGTTCTGTTTTTCGTTGAAATTTAATACTGTTGTAATGTTTGAATATGTTTCCATGTAGATTTAGCACAAATCTACACCATATGTAACATGCCAGGATGATCCCACAGAACTGACGGTCATAAGAGTTGGCAATGAATAGAGAAGGTCTGGCAACGAATAGGGAGGATATGCCCTTCACTGCCATTTAATTTTATGGCCTTCCCAAGGTTGACTTGTACTGGGTATATTATGACACAGGGGTTTCTTTAAAAGAACACACTTGTCAATAAAATTATTGACAAAGTCAGATTCTATGGAAAATTTATATCTTCCTCGATCTATTTTTTGTCAAATTCAAACCCCCAGAACATTATAAATGATACAAGAAAAGTTAGCAATAAATCACAATAACTTAACACCTGTTAGACAACTATTAAACTTACTCCATGCTGTCAAGAGAGTTGGCAAAACGATCTGCTAGGTCAGTAAAACTCACGTACAGCTTGGGAGCATCTCGTTTATGAGGTTTGCTTTATGGCTAGATAGATTTTAGACTTACGGGTATTTTATAGCTTTGTAGGCCTATGTCTTCTGTGGGAACAACTTCTCATGAATATTAAAAATACAAAGTTGCAAAATATTCAAAACAGCACTCAATTCTATGTCAAATTAGTATGCTGCACTGACATCACAGATTTACCATCTTGCACTTCATCTTGAGAAAAAATTGCATTTGTATTTTTCTTTGAAAATTTGTATCTTCCAAATGCTTTAACCTATTGAGGTGTGGTTTTCACCTTCTAAAAGAGAAAAACTTTCTGCATTTTTTGATGTATTGAATTTTGTCTCTGGCAAATCCTTTCAACAAATTCGACTTTTGTAATGACCCAAATTTTTGTGAGGATTTCTCAAATTAGTTCACAATTGAATGAAAAGAATAGCTGAAATTAAACACACACACACAAAAAAAATCAGGGAAATGCTTTTCCTCCTTTAAATAACCCTAATCTAAATGTAATAATACCTTACTTCAAATGAAAATTAAATACCTGTATATTTTACATGCTGAAACAAAGACGATTAAAATGTTGGTTTCCAAACCTCACTTTTCTATTTTCTATGTGTGGTGTATCGCGTTTCCAACCTCATC
>WURT03344756.1:2810-24065 GCA_009936505.3 Holothuria glaberrima | reverse complement strand
TCCGTTATTTTGTCAAATTTGGAGTCTCGACGGTTTATTCACCAATAATAGTTCGCCAAATGCGCTTTATTCCTTAAATACAATCTGAATGTACATTCTAGGATTATCATTTAGAAACAGATATTTGACAAAACTTTTTTTTTCATTCATACGAGAGAAGTCCTTGGTTAACCTGCAATTTGTACATTTAGTATGAAATCACAGATTAAAGGGGCTCATTGAGTTGATATCGATTATTTTAAGACGAGTTTGAAAGAAATCATTGCATGACAATGTTTCTACCTAGCCTCATTACCCATGTATCACTTCCTATAGTTACTAAAAATGTGAGAAATTGCAGTTTTGGTGGACAGGGGGTTGCATATGATTAATATCTTATGGAAAAAAGTATCTGGTCACGAATTTGGAATAAATGATTTTAATCATTAATTACCCTATCAGTACCATTTCAGTTGTGTGTTAGATGTGCCGAAACTCTTAGTCTGACCATTTACCATCAAGATGTGAGTAAATATCAAAAGGTGGGAAAAAATCATGAATTGTGTGAACCAACTTTATGGTGGGCTTCATTTTTGTATTGTGTAAACTGATCAATGATTTTATTACACAAACTATAAAAGCAGGGAGGCGCCAGGATTTACCAGTCTCTAAGTTGGGTCAGCAACACGATGTCCCACAAGGGTCACGGGTTTATAAGGGAAGAATGGGGGTGAGAAAGGGGTTATAAGAAAACCTTACAGGGCGTAATATGTGTTTGTTTCTAATGTATAGTACTAGTTAAGTTGCGTTCTTCTTGGAAAACAGACTAGCGGAATTGCCTAGCTCGCGAAGAGCGCAGTGTTTAGGCGCACTCTGAATTACCAGTTCTCACTCAAGTAAAGCAGAAATAGATTTACCTTTGGGCGGCTGACTGTTATCGGGGATGATAAAATGCATTGTGTTGTATACCCACCATGAGTTTCCCAATGAAATGGACAACTTGAACCTACCGTTGCGAGTCGCCTAACCTTCCCTGCTGCTAAGTAAGGAAATGACTAATATTCGATATAAGGGTTGAATTTACTCCCATGCACATTAATTAGCGAGGGTGTGAGTTGGTATATTGGTTATTTACATCGAAACTATGAAATTAACTGGGGAAAACGGAACTCTTTGTCACTCGAGTTTTCTGTTTCTCATGAAGAACCTACCTCCGCAATTCATGAGACCACAAGGACAGGTAACAACGAAAGATTAAAGTGGGAATCACATATTTTATCCATACCACTGAGTTCTTCCCCGCCCAGGCCCGTAGCCAGACAAGGCACTGGAGGCGGGCGGCGAAACGGCTTCCAAGGGGGCGAAAAAATTTTGAAGGGGCCAAATGTGTAAAAATGTATTAAGTCAATGACAACTTAAAAATCTCTAGGGGGGGATTTTCAAGAGGGCTTCGCCCATTCGGCCCACCCCCTTGACTAAGGGCTTGTCCCCGCATCAGAATTGATAAAAAGCTTAAGCCGGCGAGGAACGAACAACCTACCAGGAGTAGAGGCTATGGCCCGTGTCATAACTCGGTGTCTTCCCCTCCCCCATAACTATTTCTAGTTTGCACATTTTGAATATAAGAAGCAGTTAAACGTGACTTGATTATGGAATGGCTGAGGCTGCGAAAATTTGCCATTCCAAATGTCTTCAGATTTAAGTAAATTACACTCAATAGGCCGGTTTTTACTTAATTCTCACGCGCTATAAAACAACAGAACCAGGGCCGGATTTACAGCGGGGCCAACCGGGGCCCAGGTCCCATGCAGGCCCCACATTTAGTAGCCCCCACATTTGAGTGTCCAAAAAATGTTCTGAGCTCCACACTGAACAAAAGTTGTCTTTCCATACATACAGAAGTGAAAATGTTTACATACAACTTGCAAGGCCTGGGGAGTTGTGTCGTCTGCACGGGTAGCAATGGGCGAGTGCCCTCACTCGATTTCTGTAAAAACTGAAAATTTAAAATGATCCCAATAGAGCGTTTAAGCTATAGATTTCTGTAGGGGCAGTTGGGGTGTGTTTTCGACCGAGTGATGGATCTATTGTAATCATTTTCTATCACAAATGACTTTCAAACTATCAGAATTTTTGCAAATCCTTCGGAAACTATCAAAATGTTCGCGCTTCAAACTTCGCTTCAATGTTGGTTGTTCTTATTACCAACATCTTCCGATAGCAACTTTCGGAGAAGCACAGCAGCAAAAGTTGAAATCTGTTTACCAAATAAGAGCCTGGCTTTTTGAGTGACATGTAATTAAAACTGTCTCGATACAGAGCCCGAATGCAGGTTTTGTCATGGAAACTTTATGTAATGAAAATTTTCGGCGCGATTCGCCCGCATTTGTCACGGTTTGCGCTCTATCCCATGACCATTAGTAAGTTAATAATACATGGAACTATTCTGATCACAACACTTCCCGAAAAACAGAGATACATCCTTAGACATCCGTAGGGGCCTTGCATCAATATGGGATCTTGCAATCTAATTCTGAAACTCACTTGTAAGTCCTTCACCCCTTTTGCTATGTCTATCAGCAGATCAAGGAGGACTTCTATCACTGCATCTATACTCTCCCTCTCTCACATTCCCCATTGCTGGAAGCTGTTTGTCTGGATTTTCGTTCACAATTAGTAAAATACGATAGTTGTAAAGTGCTCGGCCTCGTCATACTCTATATTATCATTTCGATGTCAGGTAATGAGCATTATGTCATTGCCCCGTTTTTTATAATTAATCCAGAGCTTCCAGGCCAGCCTTAGATTCCCTTTTACATAATACACATACAAGGAGAGGAAAATTTTCGTAATAGTCCAAGAATGTTTCTGTAAACTCCTCGCAATGTACTTTTGCTGAAAAACTTATATGAATAAACGGCAGTACAGTAGTCAGAGGAGGGCTTCAGGAGGTTTGAACACGTCTCCTTCTCTTAGACAACATACTCTCCTATATATTTCACCTAACCAAAATTAACGTTCACTAAATGGTGGACATTTTCCAGCTATATATGATCAGTTCCAAAAATATCCCAAAGATAGCACCATTTTGCATCTAGGCAACCTTAAATTGACAGAAATTTCTTAAAGGGGAGGGATGACCCCCTCCCCTTTGACCCCTTCAGGGCAGCACCTTTATGCAGGGACAATAGAAGGATCCTCACTGCTGTATACAAACACATGTGCGTACAGAAAAAGTGAAGTTACTCAGACTTGACAAATTCTGGCGGCGCTACTCCTGGGAAGTGCCCTTTCTTGGGATCTGGGAAGCATTTTCTGCCAAATTTTTCTTGCCAAACTATGATGGCGTTCCGTTTAGATAGTGGGCCTAATCGTAAAAGAGCCTCCCCAAACTATTTTGGCCGCGGGCCCCACAAGCTAAATCCGGCCCTGAATAGAACCGTACTAGTACTTCATCACTTGCTCTTCCGGGACGTGTGCAATCAAGGAACTCTAGAGTTGAACAGTGTTTGACTTTCAAAGCTTTAGAGCGCTATACTGAAGTATGAAACGGCCCTAAAGCTTAAATGTGTCAGAGCCATTCCGCAAAACATCAATATAATGGAATGTGCGGCAAATTCGATTTAATTAGCATAAGGGAGCCTGACCGTTTCAGTTTTTCACCCATGGTACGGACCCAGTTATGAAAAGGTAGAAAATTGGATTTATTTGAATGATTCTGTAATTAGAACAAAGAAACAATTGTCGGCTTACTTTCCTTTTATATTTCGCATTATGCCATACATATCTTTCCATCCAAAATATTACAAAGAAAACATTTTTCAATCAATTTCTACATCCTATACAAAAATCTGAAATAATGATAAAGCTTTTCTACGAATAAAATCTTTATGAAAACTTTATACACAACTTGTCATAGGCATGTACTGTATTCAATGATACAACAAATGCATTCACTCACTGTAACGTGAGAGCTCTTGTATAAAAACTAATCCTTCAGACAAGAAATACGGGTAAGGATTTTCACAAACTTTCATAAACTTACATATATAACTATGAGATATATTTACTGTTGTAACTCCAACAACTTTCACTTCTATGGACTGAATTTTCGTTTGTTGGTATTATTTTCTCACTCATCAAATACTAAATGTCTGTTTCTGTACTCTTCGTTATGGCAGCAGAACTTAAGACTTAGTGCTAGATAATTTTATTCATTCCTTTGAACTTCGACCATTCTTGTTATATTCTTCCGCATTGGCCAACGTGGATGAAAACTCAGTCCTAAGACGCTCTCACCACTGTTGCGGTTGCAATATTAACACTAAATTCAGAGCTATATCATTTTAAGTGGAGACTTAAATGACACGCAGAAATTATTTTGGTTAATTAATTGTGTATTGTATATTACAACCGCGGTTTATTGAACGTTGGCAATCATAATTAAACTCTGGGACGGATCGAGGATTTTTGTTTGGGGTGCACTAGATAGACCCATTTGTAGGAAAGTATCGTCCATCTGAAGGAATTAGATATAAGTGGTGCTCTCAATATGGTGTTACCAGTTTCTACATCAGAAGCGCGACGATCGAGGAGAGCAACAGTGAGTTGTCTGCGATAGAATATTTTGGGGGTGCATGTGCGCCCACGTTATCCCCTCTTGATCCGCCACAGATTGAACTCAGCCTACAATCCTAATTCCTTGTCTATGTTGTAAACTCTGCTGCAGAATCCGGTTGGAGAGTTCTACTCCCTCCGATCATGGGTAATATCACTTTCTGAATGCACTTCTTCAAAGTTTCCCCTCCCTTCCATTACGAGTTTCTACCTAAGATGCGTTTACATTACAAGACGGACAGACAGTGGCGGAGCCAAGTCGTGGGATCAGAGGTGATTTTACCAGGGAGCTGCCACGAAAGGCTGCTCCCTGGTAAAATGGTATGCAGGTGCGCTCTGCAGTAGGCAAAGATACTCCGCCTCCCCGTTAATCTATTGTTTCTTAACATTTTACCACAGGTTCTCCACGTGAGTGGAAAACTGAGCGCTTCCCCACCCCAAAGTATTCACCAAAACGTATTATATCTTTTTAACCTTTCTCTCTTACACATGCCTACTGTTGTGGGTACGGCAAATATTACAAGTCACTCAAATATTTAATCTGTCAGGTGTGGATCTAGCAGGATGAACGAAAATGTGAGAGCTGAATTATGCTAGGGAGACTTTAATTAGATAAGATAAGGCCTATAACACAGACTGACTGAAAAGAACAATTTCTTACTTTAGTGAGAGAAAGAACTGACTTGCATGACTTCACAGGGGACCATTTGCATGACTTCCCGTCACTGGAAGGGGTCCAGTTCCAGGCTCGTCATAGATGTTCTTCACGTGACGTCATTGCGTTTCAATTTGGCATGATGGCCGTCACTGTTCATGCGCAAAAAGTGTGTTATCGATACGCGCGTACGACACGGCCTTTGTAACACTTATTGTACAATGGACGCCTTGTCGTCAAAAGAGACGCGCAGCGCAGTGACGTTGGTGAAGAACGTCTATAGCCTATGAGATATTTTTTGTTACTACGTCTCATACCTGGAATTTGCGAAGTGAACATTTGTAACGATCTGTTAGGATAATCGAGTCGCTGAGAATTTATCGTCGTATTTAGTAGAGAGTCTACATCCCATATGCTCCCTGTAGGTACACACACACACACATATATATATATATATATATATATATATATATATATCCTAAACCTCCTTTAAATGTATCAGTGGTGGAAAATAAGATCAACAAATTATATGAGGAAGAGGCTGGTGACAGGTGGGGCCCCCCACGATCAAATCCTGGGACCACCCCTGACGGGGAAGAGTCACTAAAAATCTTCACAAACTCGATTCTATGTGGGTAAGTCAAGGTCAACAGCTAGGCCAGTAGTGAGTGTAAACGAGAATTTGAATTTGTACTCTTGTGTCTGAAAGCAGTTAAAATGACCATAACTCTGACTAACTTGAGTGGTTTTGTAGATGAATATTAGTTACAAAGTACATTTCGTAGTTGAATGGAAATAGGAGTGGTTTAGTAACGTCTTATATGACGTGGAAAAGAACGATGAACTTCCTCTACATACTTCCTTGCAATGAGTTTCTCTTAAGGAACGCAATGCATTCATGCTGGTGGGTTAACGATTGAAGTGTAGGTCTCATTTATGTCTCAGGATGCAACAGTTTTGGGACGTTGATTTGACTAATGTTTTTTAAACGTTTTCGTTTGACTGGGAAGCAAAATATGTTAGTATCTTCGTGCCGCCCTTTATAATTGACACCATAATCAGATCAGCTACTAAATGTTTGCTCGTTCAAGTCTGAGTCGAAAGTAATTTAAAGAACGTCGTCGGTCAGAATGTAATTTCTTCGAGCAAATCACAGCTCTACGCTTACAGAAAGGCCTGCTTAAGAAGAAACCTTATTTCCAACAACGAGTTTCAGACATTTTCTCTCCTATTGGTGATTGTCAGTGTCAAATTTTAAAATGTATAGTATACAAAACGTATATAATATCTAAAATCTTTTTCTAAACATTGGTTGGACCTCAAAATAGCCGATAGTTGATCTTGAGGGACTGACTTAACATCTCGTAAAGGAAATGGACCTATTATATCATACTAGGCTTGCTACAATCTGTAAATGATAAAAATATAAAACTGATTATACCTTGTCAACACAAAGAGATATGGGACAGGTTCTGGAATGTGTATAAGAATTCTTTTTATGGTACTGAAAGTTTCTCTGAACCCGAAGCTTTTCTTCCCTGTAAGGATTTTTATTCTGCTCTGCACGCCGTGACCATTTTGGTTAAAATAAAAACAATTTTCTCTCTCCACAAACATTCGGGACTTTATTTTACGGTGAAGGATTTCCTAAGCCCCCAAGTGACAATATTTCCACGCCCTGCATTTTATTTCCACATTTGCACTGGCGGGTGTCCGCTACCGTATATTCTGAGCTCTGTTCGTGTGCAACTGCGCAGCCGCTCTCTGTCTCCCATGGGCTTTTCTGTAACTAAGTTCTGATCATTTAGGAGGCCTGTTTGAACTGAAAATGACACGCTACGCAGGTCTCGACTTCACAGAGGCAGGTGAACTGTTCTTAAGTCTCTCTTCATTTCTCAGGATGATTGTGTTTCTTCCGTGTGTGAATAAATCTAAGCAAACGTTGATCTCCCTTGTAAAGAAACTTCAATGTTTAGAGGTTTGTGACATCATCCCCTGTACTTAAAATTGTCGAAGGTTAGTTCAAGGTTCCTTAATATATAAAAAAAACAGTCTTGCCAAACCAACAAACTCAAAACAGCCCTATCAAACCTCGGAATGAAGGTATACCTACCAATATAACTTACGCATTGACGTCAGCGTCTATTTAAGGAATAAATGGCATTTGACGGACTATTTCTGGTGAATAAACCGTCGAGACTCCAAATAGCAAAATAACGGACGAGGCGAAGCCGAGTCTGTTATTTTGCTAAATTTGGAGTCGAGACGGTTTATGAGACAATAATAGTCCGACAAATGTGGTTTATTCCTATTCTACAACCGAAAATCTGTGAAAAAACTTCATTTTTATCAGCTTTTACGATTACTGACCGTGTGTTGTGGAAGAACAGGTCAGTGTTTAACCAATCAGAATGCAGGATTCTCAATAACAGATGGCTAGAGGTGGTAGAATTGATTATAACTGTTTGCTGCGCCCTATGAAGTACAAGCTACTCTGTCGTAGGCTTACTGCATCCTGACACCTGCATGCGTAAATAAGCTTTAAGGTGCGTTCACACCAAAACCGAAATCTGCTGCGTTTTGCGGGAGGGACGCGAAAATTTTTTCCCTGGACAAAGAGGGGCAATTTTATGTTAATGAAAATTTAGAAAATCGCCCCATTAGTTCTCAGATAACAAATTTAGCGTCCCGCCCGCAAAACGCAGCAGGCTTCGATTTTTATGTGGACGCACCTTTACTGCATAAACGTCTTTTGGCATTGCTGTGAACATTCTCGACATGTTCTCACCCGACAAGACCAAAAAAAAAATAATAATAATAATAATAATAATAAATAAATAAATAACTGAGCTAACAATTTAAAGGTCTATTTGCCTGTTTGCCATGATCTACCGAAATTGAAAATAAAGACACGGTGTGATTGAAATGTGAAGGTTGGACTTTTGCATAATTGGTACATTCCCAATGGTTGTGGATTAATTCAAGTTAAGCATAAACAGTTTCTGATCTGGTTAAACATACTTTGTTTGATACTCAAACACAGCCTGAGAGGATACATGTCAAAATCAACGAGTCTACAGGGCCGTGGAAACGGGGGGAACAAGGGGATGCAGACCCCCTCCCCGTAATAATTTTCAGTTTGAAATTCTTCCAGGGTCTAGTGAAAACGTCCAAAATCACCTTTAAAAATGCCAGAAATCTTGAGTTGAATGGTTCAGCCCCCTGCATCTTGTAGGCTAAACCTTTCGACGACACTGATCTATATGACACAGTAAACACAAGGTAGTTTGGTCACGTACAAAATGTATGGAAAGGCAGTCCTCTGCCTGAGAACGGACTTCGGTTATTATGGTCCTACGACGTCATGTTCATAAAATCTTTAGACCAAGCTATGGTGTGTTCTTCAAGAGTTGGTGAATACATGAAAGTAGGCCGCTAGGTAATCTCTCTACGTCAGTATTCATTCAGATGTTAATACGTCACCTCGGGAGTCGTTGAGCATTTGCACTCAAGAAACTAACTACATTGTGAAGAGTGTAACGACCAAGAAGGCCAACAAAGGGATTTCTATAACTGATCGCCTCAGAGTTTACTAACAGATCAACTTGTTGAGTAACAAGGTAAACTCGTGTGGGATGAAGCAAGATACAGACTTACCAGAAAGCTGCCTCTTAAAAACCTCAGCTAAAAGGCATAATTAATTACTCAAGCGCATCTCTAGGGTACTGTATCTATACTATTTTCCTGGGAGAAAGTGACTTTGGAAAGTGTTGAGCAAGAGAGAGAGATAAATATATTCATTTCTTCCTTTCATATCACGAAATATAGTCAACATCGATGCCATCTAAAGTATTCAAAATCTTTCTAAGATTTTGCTCTAATATTAAGGAACTTCGGAAGATAAAAAGGTGTTCAGTAAGGTAGCTGAATTCCATATACTTTTACCTTATCCGATTAACACTACGATATTTCAGTCAGCACAAAGAATTGCTAAACAACATGATTTTCTTTGAGACAGGGAGACAAACGATATGATATTCCCTCCACTTTCAAAAGTGGAAGGATATGTCCTCATGTCCCCCATCTGTTGGCGCCCATGGCCGGGTCGTTCCTAACAAGCCTGCGGCATGGTGTCCCGAAAATTTGTAGATAAAACATGATCCAACCAAGCTTACTATAAACAAATACGTACTAGACTATACCTCTTCGACGCTTTCTCACTTAAACCATCATACCAAGCTAAATCTCCCGCGGGTCAAAAGGGTAGGGTTAAAATATGCTGCTCCTACGTCACAATTCTTGGACGAAAACTCCTTAGTTGTTCCCTGCGTAAACAGTGTCAAATAGTCGCAGTAACTTACCTTAAAAATTGGACCATATGTCGCACTTGATTGCATCTAAGCACCATTAAATTATTCAAAAATTTCCCTCTGGCCAGCGGTCCGAAACAGCATTCAGCTGCTCCCCCCTTCCCCACACACGAGAACAGCTTCCTACGCGTAATGAGTAATACACACATTAGAAAGATACCTTCATGTTAGTGCCTAGAAAAATGACTGCCACTTGTTTCAAAATTGTCTAAACAAGGTTTACATGTCATTTTGAACCACGGATTTCTTAGACAATTGTATCTTAACAAAAGAAATGAAAAGCTGAATTGGGTTGGACATAGCATGTCATGTACATACAATAAGTAGTGCGAGCCAGGGGGTGGGGCTGCATGCCCGGGATTTGGGAAGCATCTGGGCAGATTTTTCGCAAAAAAGGGTTTCGCGTAATCTCCAGTATGTTATTTCTACATGCATGCTGCTACAAGTTAGTGCCTGAAGTTAGTAGGTATTTGTAACGATTGTATCACTCTGCGTTAACTTTTTAATCTTGTGGCTCTTTAGGCCAAGGTGGTTCATAGTCTGCACATCAACTCTTTCCCTAAATCTTTCGGCTCGTGAAGCTATACTGGTGAGGGAGCAAGTACCCTTCATCCGCGAGGTAAAAGGTCCCCCTCTCTCTGTTTCTGGATATGTCATAGCCTCGTCTCTCGGAGAGGTAAATCTAATATATGTCCTGTAGTATTGTTGGATTCTTCTTCCACTATTTTGTTATCCGGTGCCGATTTGGGAGTGTAAAATAGGAAATCTGAAAAAAAGAACTATAGATCAGTGACTTGAATTAAGATGAAACATTTTGTGTTGATAAAAATGCTAAACAGTGAGACTTTCTAGTACATCGTTGTTCCTTTGCAGAACTTTATAGCCATAGCATGTAGGGAGAGGGGGTGCATCTATTCTGACAATGCGAAATGGCTTCCAGGGGAGAAAAAAATTTCAGGGGGCCAAATGTGTAAAATGTATTAAGTCAATGGCACCTTGAAACTTTCTAGAATGGGCGAAAATTTGTTAGGGGGCTTCGCCCGCTGCCCCCCCTCCGGCTACCTGGCTGTCCCACTCACAACTTAGCAGAGGATCTCATGAAAGACACGTGACCCCTTGTAAAGTATATGCCCTGTACTGGGTTAAAAGGGAAATACTTAAAATGGGGAACAGAAAATTAATAAACATGCAGAAACTGTCATAGAAATTCAAAATAAGGTAGCTGGACTTCATTTTCAAGAAACTACGATTTCACACAAAGAAAAGTCAGTGAATAATTTGTTCACTCAAAGTTTCAAAATTTTAAAAGATACAACATTCATAACTCTTGCTTTTTGTAATATTTTAGTGCGGAATATTATAGCCAGAGAGATCATTAGTGAGACTGAATGGTAACGATAAACGGAAAAAAAGCTGTTCTGTATCTGTGCCATTTTAAACACAATATACTTTCCGTTTACAATCAACTCTTTGCTTGCCAGTCTGTAAACCAGGCAGTCTAACTGGAACCCCCCCCCTCCCTCGATTGGAACTACAAATGTACGACATAAATTCACTAGACTGTAAACATCGTCCTTGGGGTGTGGGTTTTGTCTGTACGGGGAAGTTAAAGTGATTTTTTTTTGGAAAAAGCAAGGAATGGTAGCTGTTGCAACATTAGCTACAAAGTTTGATAAAAAGAAATATGTCCAATAGTTGGCTTAGTCGGAACTCCGACCCCTCGACCCTTCTTTTCTTGCTTAATGATCAAACATGCCAGGCTGCCATTCACATTTTAAATTAGCAAGCGTCTAAGTTTCGATTTTGTTTAGAATGTACATGTGTAACAGCTTTGCCCCTGCCTGCGTTAAAAGCAGGGAATTTTCTCTCAAGTTTAGGAATAAAATAGTTCGGTCAAACGGGCATTTGAATCGATGGTCACGTATAGCATCAACAATGCAGATGAAAACAATGAAAATGCCTTTGACCTACCAACGTTCATTCGATCTCAGTACGGTAACGGTTTGATTCATTGGTCTTGCAAATAAATGAAGATACGTCCCACAGGGTACAAACTATTATCAGTTGTACCTGAGAAACTGTCTTTAATCCTTTAATTAAATATCTATCTGAAAAAAGTGAGATAAGGGACATGTCTAAAGTTGGATTGAAAATTTGAAAACGAATAAGACCTATTCCTAATCTATTAGACTGGATTTTTTAATTGAAATCACCGATTGGTCACTAATGTCAGTCCTTTGAATTAAGAGAGTACTAAGCCAGTTATATTTTGATTGTTCCAAAACGAAATAAGATCTTTCAACAAGGCAACCTTACTTCGGCATTACAAATAGCGTGTTCGATTACACACCCGATTCAACTCGGGTCTGGCGGGGGGCCCCTGTTCGATTCAACGACATTATAGTAAGCATAGACTCCAAACTTAAATTGGCGCGATGACTCCTCATGGAGGCCAAAACATCGGGGCGGAAGTGCTGATCACTGCTCAGTCGTTTTGAAAACAAACAGGCAAATGAATATCTTACAAAAGTATTAATATTTGCTATTTCGGAATATTGTTAATTTTACAAATACAACTCCTCAATGGCTTCCACTTCATAAGAAAAGTTATTTCTTCATCGCGGAATTCCACATATGTACGCTTGAACATGAGAGCACAATGACTGGTTTTGCAAGTTCATGGACATTTATTGGTCAGTTTCTATGGTACCTTCAAATGACGCACTTTAAAATGCGCGTTCAATCTCTCACGCACTCACAACGGAAAAGCAACTAGCGCGTTCGTTTTCCGAGCACGCAGAAGTGCTCTCCAAGTATTCCGTGTAAATTGCACAAATAACTGTATTCTGCGGAATCTGCGCCTATGCAACGCTCACGGCAAGTCACTCTATTCTAACAATGGCATTTTTCTTTAACGCGTTACAATTATTATACGCACATCACTGAAAAGAAAAGCGCGTATGTCAAATCCACACTTACGCCCCTATATTTGCGTCTCCATGAGGAGTCAATTTCCGTAACAGTGTAAGTATAGGAGTTTGTTATCTATGCTGCTTATAATATCTTCGGTTCGATTAGCCTGTGACGTCTGCAGTCGCGCTTACTCGCGCCAGGCACAAGTGAGCGACCCCTTGAGTCGGTTACTTGGGGAAGTATTCCACAGTCCTTTGCGAAAACATGACAGCTATTTCTGAACATGCAAGTGTAAGTGTTTGATACAGGAGTGGGTGAAGTCATGTAGGTGTTATTCCTCCAGAATATTCCAAAGGAGCACGGTTTCGAGGCAATGAATGTACGCCGGCGTGCGCGTTTGCAGTACATACGGAGTACTGCACTGCTACGGGCTCTGCCATTGGCTTTGTGGAACAACTTGTCCGATATTTACGGTAAAGCGTTCGTTTATTTCACTCAACTACGTATGTCCATCATGACCCTAGAAGGAAGCTAGAGTAAGCCAGGAAAGCAAATCGAACACGCTAAAAGTGATAACAGGGGCTATTGCATCACCCTAAGCTAAGTTAGGAATATGATCATATCTCTAAAAGCAATTGGTGATTGCCCTTTAACGGACATTAATTCAAACTGGCCAATGCGTACCTCTGAACAAGAATTTTCCTAACTAGCTAACACTAACCCTAATCCCTAGGCCTAATCCCGAATCCTAACAGCGAGAAGAATCAATACTTTACAATACAAACAGTCAACTGGTCAATGGGAAATCCCCTTGTTCAAGGTGGGCATCAACCGATTCAAACAGTTACCTCATTCTGGTTGGTCTGTTGTTTTCCTAATAAATAACACACAGAGAATTTTATGGATATGGCCTTGAGCAGCCTACTGTGGCTTTGATAGGGAACAGCACTGGAAATGGGTTTTTTCTTTTGTCTTTTATTTATTTATTTTAAACTGGAGGAGGGGCTAGAAGAGCATGAGTGGGGGAGAACTTTTATGTTGACAGTCAGCACTGGCTCAGCCACGGGGGATCGTGGGGGCGACAACCCCTGACCCCCATGAAAGTTTGTCGCCCCCTACTCGCTCCCCCACTTGGATTTTGAGTGTACAAAAATTTGCATGTGTGAAAAATATATCATTGATCTGAATGGTCTCAAATCCCCGTGATGACCACTGACGAACGACCCTTCGACTGCGGAACGCCAGAAGGCCTAAGATGCTGAAAAACCTGACGTGACATAGCGCACAGGTCATGTCATGTTGTATCTACAGCACTCGCACTGTACTATAAACGCGTATTAACGATCGTCGAATATAATTCCCTGCCTATGTTATTGCTCTACAAGACTACAACACAGTCACTCACTGCACAACTCACATTCACAGTCCAGTCGTGCTAATCGGCCGTGCTGTTATACTCTTATTACATGGCACCTTGTAATGAAACAAAATTTTACTTCCACAATCCGGAATTCGAGGTTAGTTCTGGACTTCCAATCCATTCATTTTTGTTTGGCCAATTGTGTATTAATTTTCGGCTTCGTTATTAAATTGCCCTACCTTACCTGGGCTACATCAGTGTGTTACATGGCTGAAAGGTCAGTCAACCTTTTTTTTACTTTCCACGAGCAATTTGCAGATACAGAGGCCCTGGCACGGGGTATGGCATGAAGGGCACGTGCCCCGAATCGATTTCCTAAAATTTTTCCCGAAAATTTTAAAATGAGCCACAAAGACGTTTAAGCTATAGATTTCTGTAGGGGATAGGGTGAGGTGTGTTGCTGACTGAATGATGGATCTATGTTAAACACTTTTCATCACAAGTCGTTCTCAAACTATCAAAATTCTAGCAAATACTTTTCAAAGTATCAAAGTTTTCGCGGGCTCCGTACCTCACCGCAAAGCTGCGTTTACTATTAATACCGTCTAAACATATTCGCATTATGTTCAATGCTGAGGGTTCTATATACAATTAGTCGCATTGTTCTTCTGCATTAAGTCATTATGGACGTGCAGCCTGTTGCTGTAATATAAAGAAGTGGAATTCAGTGGAAGATATATTCTATAAAAATCGAAAGCTTATACGTTTACTAGAAGAAGACTCGCTTTGTAATTAGCGGATGTATTTTGTTAGGAATCTGGGTGTCTCGGTGCAAAGTCTGCCCACAACTTTTGTTAACGAAATGAATTTTAATGCAAAATTTAGGTGCGCTTCGAGCGGATTTGTCACATTTCACACTCCATATCCTATAACCATTATTGGGGCAATAATACATTATTGTGACCAAAGCCCTTTTAAGACAAAAGTACATCTTCGACGTCTGCGCCGGCCCTCGCATCAGTAAAGAATCTTAGAGCAATGTAGTAGCACGAGTAGCATACACGGTAATAATCGTAGCATGTATTTGTCGATAGACATTTTTCTTTTATAACGAATGAATATCACAAAATAATGATAATTTCTAAGCATGAAATTAATTGAAAGATTTGACATTTTGCATCTAAGCTACCTTACCTTAACAAAACATTTTCAGGGAGAGAAGTTACGACCTCCCCCCCCCCCCTCCCCACTTAGACAACGCATCTTTCCTTTACAGTCAATCAAATGTAAAAATTCACTCAATTGCGAACGTTTTCCTTTATATGATCAGTTCAAAATCTAATCAAAGATAGCACCATTTTGCGTCTAATGTTTCAAAAGGGAGGGGTGCACCTCTTAGACCCCTTCCCATGACATCACCTGCACAAGGTGACAAGGAAAGAATTCTCTCAGGGTTCAAAATAACCCCGATGCGAACATGCACACTTTTACAACGCCTTTCTGGATGTATCTGGGGTGGGCTTAAAGCATCAACTTCTATAGCGCCCCTTTCAATCACCAACCTCTGTACACGGCGCCACTGTTCAGATTTGCCGAAAATTGTCAATGCCGGTGTCAAACTATAACAAAAGATATGTCATGATATTTCAAAGTTATATACCAGACTGTTTTTTTTTTCTATTTCAATAAACTATTTGAATGACCATATCAAGACATGAGATCTCAAAAAGGGTCGTTAGAAAACTTTAGAGCAATCTGTAAGGCCTGGAAAGTGTTCTGTTCGGCCATCTAGAAGGCCTTATTAGCTACAATTTCCGGGTACTCTGCGCGGCAACCAATTAGGGCGCTCGGCTTTGTTAGTAACAAGGCACCCTCCTTTGAAATGGTCAAGCCCCCCCCGAGCTACCCCATCAAAAGGACCCTGGCTACGCCGCTGACAATCAGGTACGTTTAATTTGACCTCAAGCTTGATAACTCAGAAGTGTGCGGCTAATTGTCGAGCCGTCAGACACATTTCATCGTATTAGGTGCATCCCAGGTTTATTCGTGCCCCTGAGACCAGCAAAGATAAACTGAAGGGAAAAAAGAAAATTTGCGAAGACCTCTTTTTAAGCGAAATCACAAAGAAGGATAAATTTGTCCCAACAAACACGTTGCTTCTTACTGTTTTGTTTGGAAGGGAAGTAATTGCTTATGTAAGAAATCTGTAGGGTTCCCTCTCGACTGATCTGATTCACCCCAAGTTGTTTGTCGACTTTTATCGTCACTTTTTCGGCTTCCTTTGCGGACTTTTTTTTTTTTTTACTTTATACATCGGTGGAGGTCCTTGAGCACTGCACGTATAACAAATTAAGTGACTGCAGTGTATAGATGTTATGCTTGGGTGAAGACAGTTTCATTTAGGATTGTAAAACTAACGGTTCCTATCCGAGATCTTCATGTTTAGAAAATGGTCATGTTTAGGAGGACGTTTTCATCCATCAGTATAGGTATCGCTCGGAATGCCCAATCCCCTTCCCCATCTGTAGCTTGCGGGATCTGCTGGCCCGTTGTTATCAGCTACAGTGCCGGTAGCCAGAAATTGAAAACGATGCATATGAGTCTGAAGGCAACCAGAAACACATGAATTCAGATCGATGATATAACTTTTAAAGCATGTTTCCTTATTTTAAATAATTCGCTTATCACCCTTATTTGTGAATAAAAACATTTAACGAATAAAAAGTGTTGGTGGACCGATATCACCAAATGTCAGGGCTGTAACCGTGCCTATCTGCCAGTTACATACAATCATTTGCCGTGTTTCTACTCTTCCATACTTGTTATAATTTTGGGCGAAGTCGTTTCAATAATAATGATGTAAGTTTTACCACTGAATAAATACATACCATACCATACCATTGAAATACACACTTGGTGAATTACCGAATATATAGGTGCTGGTAAAATTCAAATCACCAGGCATTTCATTCACTGACACCCCTCAAACAATTATGCATAGTATGCATGACTTGTTGAATCGGGGCTGTCAAAAAGTTCATTATGTCAAAACTCTATTTTACATTATATAATGATGGTGAATTAGTCGAACAATCTTAGAACTTAATTTTAATTACTAAGGAGAATTCTTTTAAACTGATTTCCTTTAGCTACATCATTGCAATTTAATTTCTTTTCAGTGGGTGCCAGAAAACAATCTCAGCATATCGCTCAAATTTTAACAGAAATATTTGGTTGGGGCTGCAGCCCAGCCTCCTTCGTATGTGGTTTTGTTGCACATTAACTAGTACCTATGAATATAAGCGATAAATGGAACGTTAACGTTCGTAACGAAAGTGTAACGAAGAAGATATTTCTCTTAGGTGAGAGGGCTTTTACGGGAAACAATAGGTACCTGAAAGGATTTATAGTTCCTCGTATTAACCTATACTAGTTAAAAGTAGAGCAATAATTGCTCAAAAATATAGCAGCACTGGTTGTGAATGCTTCGATGACAGACGCTCGGAGAGTGGCAACTTTAAAATTGCAGGAATATAATTGAGATATATTTCTTCTTCAGTATTTAAGAATCATTTTATGGAATTCACACACTTTTAGGGTTGTCAGCAAGTTAGGGGTAGCATAAATTCCCTTCCCGTTTATGTTATCCTTCGTCTTTGGTTCAGGGTTACCTGCGTATATTATAACACCCTTTCTTGACATGAATAATCTATCTGCCCATATCAGGAAACAAGACACGAAATGAAAGACTGCTACCATCGTGGGTAGATCAACACTTAAAACCGAAAAGCCTAATCCTCGGTAAAGGAAAATACCAAGAACTCCCTATAAACACAGTCCTGCGTTTCCATAAGGGGCTTTATTATCCCCTCCCCTTTACACTAACTCCGAGATCCACCATTGCTGAATTTCCAAACAGTACAGTTATCATTATTCACAACATGCACTCCAAGGAGCCAATTTACTTTCTATATCCTCAACAACAGCAAATATTTCGGTTTATTCGGTCACTGTGGGTTCAGCTATACTTTACGGAATGTTGATGGAACCACAGAGCTATGGTCGTTGGTAGTTTGCTACAAATTGCCGATTTTTGACAATTTTTTTTCATGAAGCTGTCTTATTTACAATTCTTACTTCTTTCAAGGCAATATAGGCACTCATTTCCACGGTCCATTTGTCATGCGAAGGATCCCGGCGATTACTCTTAAGTTTCAAGAGTTCTTTACAACAGGTGAGATAAAGACACCAAACAGCCACTTCAAGTAAGAATAGGGAACCAGTTGTACCAATTTGTTTGCTCATTGTCCTTTTGACTGAATACCCGAGAAAATGACTAACTGCCTCTCAGCTGTAACAAGGAGAAATGCATTATCATGATTGTATCGGTCTGTTTTTGCTCCCGGTGACTTGTAAAAGGGTAAACCCAGAAAGAGGCCACTCTGGTAGGTCCCTGGTAAAAGGACAAACAGGAGACGAATGGTGAGAATGTTGTTGAATATTTAAAAGGTCCTCCTTAACTATAACCATGGTTCAGGAATAAGTCTTTTGAACTCTCCTATCTCATCATCCATTTGTGTTTGAATCTTTCGGCAAGTAAGCATGCAAAGTTGGACTGTCAGGGATCTCAGGAAATCTGTAAACATGTTGCTAACGCAGCTTCGTTTGCATGATTATTTTATGTGCACGTTGTTACTTGTGTCTATGACCGTTTTATCGTTTTACATTTGCTGGGAACATGTGCAAGTTTTAAGCAGAGCAGAAGCCAGTGTTAAGAGGAGCGTACATGGTATCCCAATTCGAGGAGCTCGCCAGTGGCGACTAGAAAATCAAACTTCACTCTCAGCTGAGAAAAACCTCCATGTGCAAACGACACTTAGTGCCAACAACCCAAGGATTTTTACGAAGAGCTATTGGGACGGGCTCTCCACTCACAGCTTTCCCGGTATGAATTTATCAGGTAAATGGGTTCCCTTAAACCCCCGACAAGAGATCACGTCGCCCACTGCTCTGGACGTTCCGACTGTACATACAGGCGCCTCAATCGAATCTGCGCCAAAAAACAAGACATCAAAATCAAACTGGAATCTTGTAACTGAAGGAAATCTGAAAATAAAGAAAATTATGAAGGACGCCTCCAGAAATGATCATAATGGACCTGGTTCCAGAAAAAAGCTCAAATGGAATTCCGAAGCAAGAAGGAGAGGACAAAAAGTCGAGGAAAAGGCAGTAGCTAAGGCTCTACCTGCTGAGGAAGGAAAGAAGGCAACGAAGAATGTAACTTTGGTTAGTTCGACAAAGCTTTCCCTACCAAAGACGAAAATCTACTCCAGAACGGAAAAGTTTTCCTGAACTTCAGCAGGTGCTTTTAACTGAGAAAGCGGAAGATAAACTACCTTCACTGAGTATTTTTTTCAGCAGACGATTTCATTTACGTCGGTAATTGCAAAGATGATGTTTCGTATCATTATTATTGTCGACAAGATGGAGGGCGCCTGTGCATCCTCGTGTTGAGTTTGAATGGACGTGGAAGTCGAGGGGTCATTGGTATTTTACTTTTGAACTAATTCCTTTTTATCGATTCCTTTTTATCGATTCTGGATGACTATATGTCGCACAGAATACTGCTAAAGGAGGTCATTATATTGATTAAACTTGTAAGTATCCAGAGTAAGTTAGTTAGATGAGTATCCAGAGTAAGAAAAGAATGTTTTGTTCAATTTAGCTGAACAGCATTAAGAATTGGTGGAATAGAGCAACAACAGCTGAATACCAGCGTAATTATTCATTAAAAATGCGATTTAAGATGAAAGATTTTAGATGAAAGAAGGAAATAATTAAAAACATGTAATACCACCTATTAAAAGCAGTTAGGCAAAACTTTCACCTTTACTGAGCACGTAAATGATAATACTGACAAAAGTATGGCTAACAACTGTTTATTAATTGGTATAAAGAGAGGTTGCTTAGCCCATGAAAGTGAAAAGATATTTGTTAGAAGTGAGAACCAGCTTTATGGTTATTGACCATTCAGAACCCAACATTTAGATGACGTCGTCGTTGCTAAGCAACGGTCAAGGTCAACAACCTTTCTTACATGCATTGTGTGGGAACCCAGTTTCAGTAATTTGACATTCCCAGTATTATTAAAGATTTTATACTTCCTTTCGAGTGAATTCTTGAAATAATTATTCAAAATTAAAAAACAATAGGCACAATTGTATCGTATTCATATTTTTCGAAAGGTCGCTCTAGTGTTACAATTATGTTTAAAGTTTAAAAACATGTATTTACCTTTTGATGTAAAAACTGTCCAATCTGGTTCAAAATGGAGGTAGTAGAGGCGTAAAAGACAGCAGGATGTCCGGTTGGGTTCATCAGTTTGAGGAGTATACATAAACCACATGCACTGTAGGTTTAATGTTATTTTTAAACAATCTTCCCCGTAGGATGTGTCCCGAACCAAAACGACCAGAGTCAATATCAGCTTTGGATATCTAGCACAAGTCCGTGGATGTAGATTTAATAGTAATAATATTTAAAGAAAAATGGCCAATAACAACTGTATTGAAACTTTTAGGGATTTGTTGGAAAAGAAATGCATGGAAATATTAACAACCGTGATCATTAATTTGTACAAATGCCTTCAGTATTTAGTTTCTATTGGCGACACCAACGCATGTTTTCAATATCCATAAGGCAATATGGGGGTTATTTTAACTTCATGGAAATTAGATGAGAAATATTTCATTTACATTACGTAAAACTTTGGTAGCTTTGAAATCGTAATTGTATACATGTATTGCCATGCATAACCGTACGGGACCAGTTGAATATGGTGAGGGGAGCACAAGATTTGTGCCCGAATCTCAAAGCCTATTTAGACAAATTGCCCGAATTTCCACAGATTTTTCCCCGAATTTTGAGGTTGTATAAACATTTGGGACGAGGGCACAGTGCCCCATACTCCCTTCTCATATGCCCATGATCACAGGTAATTGTTCAAATTAGAATTACTGAAAAAACTTATTTTTCAAGAAATAAGTTTTTCACATGAATGGAGTAACTATTTTGTAGCACGGGAATAATTTTTCACCCAAGTTTTGAAGTTTTTTTTTTTAAATGTACATTATTTATTCTCTTGTAATGCATAATATTTCGGGAAAGAAAGAAACGTTGAGTTTATTGCTAGATGTAGTTGGTGAGACTAAATGGGCCCATTAAGTTAAAAACTATTTTCTGTCTGCGCGGTGTTGACATAATGTAAACAATATGTTTTCTGTAATGTTTCATGTTGTTTTCCTGGCAATCCATTCACCCCATCATGCGTTACCGTATGAAGTATGTAGTAGCCTCACCAT
>WURT03344646.1:8251-24065 GCA_009936505.3 Holothuria glaberrima | reverse complement strand
GAAAGAAATGGGATAACATGGCATTATTTGGAATAAAACACATCATCGAAACCTCAATGCATTTTTGCATTCTGGTTGGAAGCAGAAAATAGTCCACGAATTCTGGTATTTTTTCGGTGGGGAATCCATTCCTGCTAATTAGAGGTCTTGTAGCAAATTTTGAGTTAGCTGGCCGTGCTTTATGAATTTTAAGGTAGCACATGTAGGACTGGGGTATGGATTTTGTGGTTACGTCGGCTACGATGTTTAAATGTGTGTTCGTCAAGTTCATCTTTGTGAAACATATCTTAAAGTGTAGCCTGGACCATTTTTTTACATTCTCGAGAGTTAAATCCCCAGGGAGTCTTTCGTAATAGTGACTTTGCAGTTGCCTTTCAATTCTGGCTTTGTAGTGTGAATGATTCAAAATAGCCATACCTATGCCTTTGTCAAATGGCTTAATTACTAGTGAACAATCGTTCCGAATAGCTTTGAGAGCATGGAATTCCGCTTTAGTTATATTACTTTTAGCATTGCAGAGGGGTAGGTTAGCTATTTCAGATAAAGTAGCTTCAAGATAATCTTCAAGTTGATTACTATAAGTAGGTTGTGGTATCCATACCGAGGGTAGACGGAACAAAGATCTCACAAATGACAAGGAGAATGTTTGGCTGTACATAGCCTATTAAACCAGGCGAAAGCACTTCAAAAGTACATCAAAAACCTTTCTGATAGACTCTTGTCAAACATTGAAACAGTTGCCTTGGGAAAAGGTTTAAAGTTCATGATAACTCCTGAAAAGCCAACACGTAGCGACTTACTTAAGTCAATTAATGACCTCAAACGTAAAATGCGACTACGCTACATATTTCAAAATAAAAATCAAGGGCTTTTCTCAAAGTTACGTCTACCCTCTGCATGGATACCACAACCTACTTAAAGTGATTGTCTTCAAGATAGATGATAATGGAATCTCCAGTTTCACAAGCATGGTAAGTTTTGGATTTGATAAAAAATTCAGGGAAGGGTATTCTCTGAACAATTAAATACTGTCTCTCTGTAAGTTTAACTCACTGTAATCATTCTTTGCTCCACGATTCTCATCCATCATCTTGCGAAACACTGCACGTTGGGCAGCAGCCCTTGCCAAAATGTTCTGAAAAGAAAAAATATGAATTTTCTGAAATAAGTTTGTAACAAATTTTCACCACACAAACAATTTCATACCATGGTTAATTTAAACTAATATTTACTGATTCCAAGTTGAAACTGCATGCTAGAATATTAATGGTTTACATTATTTTAAGTTAATGTTTTGGGTCACGATTCTGAGGGGTGCAGTACGCCACAGAAATCTGTTACTTCAGACACATCGATGTTGGTGCATACTGTACCTGCATGTACTGAATTACTGCACATGCACATGAAAGACACACGTACACACCACATGCTGCACTAGACAATATCTGACATACTGTATGGTACATGTAACGTGCTCTTCATTTGAAATTTGTTTTACATCCGACTTACATGCTGCTGTGTTCGTCAGATACGTAGGGGAAATTTCAAAGTTTTCTGCGATAAATGAAAAACTTGGGAACAGATTGAAGACTTTCAAATCTTGTTTTTAATATTGTTTTTAACAGTATTCTTGTGATGATTAAAGTCATACACTCGTCACCCCAAAGTATATTTTAGTGTAGGGGTATCAAAATTCTCAGTTGGTTACTGCTCTTGGATTGACAGCAAAGTTTGAAAATTTAAAAGATGCACAGTGGCTTAGAAGCCTCACAATGCAGACAGAATGCTTGGATTACACATTATAGCCTTGCATGCACATCAGGACATGACCTTGAAGTAATAAAATAGGTTCGTGTCTGCACAAAGAGTAGTTTTATACAGTTATGGGAGGAGCTACAAGTTGCATAGTTGGGAGAATTGCCACTGTCTGGGAGGAGAATTGCCCTTTAAGGAGGGACTCAAAGCCACAGCCACATCTGAAAATGCATCACAAAAAAATGCTACACATACTGAGAACTGCATCGCACAGAGGTGCACCCTTGCATTGCAAAGTGCTATGGGATACCACTTATTTCCATACAACTCCAAAAAAAAAATCTAACCTGTAAAGTAATAGAATTGTAACAAATAATGGTTACCGCCTGTAAATATATTTCTGTGATGTTGAATAGAAACCAACCTACACTTTCTTTGCTCGAGGGGCTTTTTGGCTGGGAATAATGGACACCCTGTTTAATACACACTTACCTGCACTTTTCTTTTTCTTCATGGCTGGTTCTGTTACAGTTTCTCCACCACCTATCTTTTGGGGAGCTGAAAAATCAATGTTAAGGCAATATATAGTCAGGGTCGAAGGCCTGAAATAAACCTACTTTCACCAAAAGAAGATTTTCCCATTTTTTTTTTAACTTTGGGAATTAGATATTCTTTGCTCCATGAACCCTTTGGCTGAGTTTAATGGACACCCAGTGTAACACTGATCCGCACTTTCCTTTTTCTTCATGGCTGATTTTGTTATGTTTTCACCACCACCTCTCTCTTTAAAAGCTGAAAATATGTGTGTGGGAGCTACAGTACAAATGCCATGGACTTATCAGCTATCCACAGCATTTTCTTGGCATTCCATATCACTTTGTGTATGCCTTTGAAGTTCACATATTAGTATAGTGGTCTCATAACCTGTGACAGATATGTGCAAGTAATATGTGTCATTTATCTGATCCCACATTTGTTTTGAGGGATACTCACACATTATACATGTCTGTTACTGTTCTGTTTCATATCAACATCATAGCATTTAAAAACTAATATTAATTTACACTAATAAACACTGCCAAGCATTAATAACAAATTTACTTTTTTTCTTGCGCACAACTTTTGGAATGTCACGTTCATGGTTGGCTTGAGGCTCTTTACCTGTAGCTACAAGATAAAATATATCAGACAGTATTTAAATATATTTATACATAAGGCACCATGGAACCCCCAAGTGACCCCACTTGACATTTGACCTCCAGAAACAACAGGGTTCTTCCTTCTACCAAAGAGCATCTACATACCAAGTATGAAATTCATCCAAGCTTCGTACCTTGAGATATCGTGTTGGCAAGGTTTTCGGACTTTGGCCCCTGGTGACCCTAGGTGACATTGACCAACACCAAAACAAAAGCGTTCTTCTCGCCATAGAGCATCTACATGCTAAGTATGAAATTCATCCAAGTTTTGTATCTCAAGATATGGTGTTAACAATAGGGTTTTTCCTCTCAATATGGAACATCTAAGTACAAAGTTTGAAAACTGTCAGTGTTTCCCTTCTTGAGACATTGTGTTAACTATAAAAAATGTCACAAACACACACACATGCCATCATGAATGCATAGGTTTCTGTTATCATCAAAACCAATAATAACAATTCCTGTGTTCCAATGTTTTACGTTGCATGCTGAAATACAGCAAAATCTATGTAAACACCATTGTGATTGGTTCGAGGTTAACCAGCCAATCACAACTTGTGACATGGTCAGTGCAACTTAAGTGTGAAAGGAATACATGCATTTGCTGTCGCAAGTTGCTTCTGTAGCTACGCAAACATTCTGCTTCGATGGAAATATTTTAGCATGTAGTTTATGACCAAATTTTTTTCAATAAGTTTAATGGCCCTGTGTGTTTTTTCTTCTATTTTAAACTCATTCTTAGAAACCCTAAACCAAAAAAGAGATGAGGCAAATGGGACACTCACGGCTCATATATACACATACACACTTTTTGGCATGAAGATTGAAATGTTTGAAAGGACAATCAATTTATCTTTACCCTGGCTGTTGTCCTTTGGACTAACATTTGAATCTTCAAAAATTTAGACACTGAGGAGGTACATTATATTGAAAAAAATTTTCTCTGGGCACATAAGCTACAACATACCTTCTAAATCTTCTTGTTGGCCATCTTTTTCTGCAACAGCTTGCTCTTCACTTACAACTGCAAGGTTACGAGCCACTTCATCGCGACTGCATTTGAGTGATTTGAAGTCATCTACAAGAAAAAGCAATACTGTATGTATTGTACAGTACAGTAGAACTGTTTACAACTGTAACAACTATTTACAACTTTTAACATGAAATTACTTTTAAGAGTGAACTATTGACTGAAAAATTGACATCAGATTAATAAAGTTCCGTATTAGGTTAACGCATGATCATAACAATTGGTTCAACAATGCCAGTGGATGGCAGTGAACTCTTTGCTTGTATGCACATTGTATATATAAATTATTATGTGTTACTGGGAATATCGGGAAGCCTGGCAAGCTTTTCAGTAAAAGATTATGGAAGCCAGAACTCTCAAAAGGAAGTCCCATGGAGTAGACACAAAGGATTCTTCAAGTCATGGAATATGGATTCGTTAGCTGAGGCAAAATATCTGTGCATCCAAGCTTGGTCGTAAGGAAATCGTGTTAACAAGGTTTTCAGAGTTTGACCTGTGTTGACCCCAGATGACCTTTGATCCCCACCAGAAACAAGGGTTCTTCCTCTCACCTTAATGCATCTACATACTAAGTATGAAATCAATCCAAGCTTCCAACCTAGAGATATCGTGTTAACAAGGTTATCAGAGTTTGACCCTCGGTTTCCCCAGATGGTCTTTGACCTCCACAATTATGCAGGGGAGCAGGGTTTGCGTTTTAATTATGCCAAAACGCGTTTTTTACGCCGTCGGAAATTTTCCTTACGACCAAAAATACAATCAAGTCGGAAATATAAATTTCGACTTGCCCATTTTTATGAAAGAAAACTCAACTCACTAACACTCACCTGCTGAATTATAATATTGTTCACGCTACGCATTGAATGCTATCTTAATGTACTGGAAAGTTACAACTTCGTGTTCATATGTGACCTTGGGAACTTTTGCTTTTTGGCCACTGGTGATTTCAGTTGACCTCTGACATCCAAAAACACTCATAGGGGTATTCTGATGGATGAAATGCAACACCATGTGAAGTATCCAAGCTCCCTAACATGAGATATCCTGTAAACAAGGTATTACACATTTGACCCCGGATGACCTCTGACCTCCACCACAAACAATAGGGTACTTCCTCTCACTATGAGACATCCACATACTATGTATGAAATCTATCCAAGCTTTCTACCTTGAGATATCGTGGTTTTCACAGTTTAACCCCCAGTGGCCCCAGATGACAAGTGACCTCCACTAAAGACAATAGGATTCTTCTTCTTACCATAAAGCATCCATATACTGAGTACGAAATTCATCCAATCTTCCTACCTTGAGATATTGTGTAAACAAGATTTCCAGTGTTTGACATCTGGTGGCCCCAGATGACCTTTGACCTCCACCAAACACTCTAGAGTTCTTACTATAATGCATCCACATACCAAATATGAAATCTATCCAAGCTTCCTAACTTGAGATATCGTGTAAACAAGATTTTCAGAGATTGACCCAAGGGGACCCCAGATGACCTTTGACCTCCACAAACTCACATACACACATACATACACACGCCATCATGACCGCATAGGTTTCCCTTTTCATCAAAAACCAATAAAAAAAGAACACCCCAAAATGATGGTCTATCCCGATGTCTTGCAACTTTTGCCGAATAACATTTCGAACACTGCACTGTATATTTAATCATTTATGCCAGAAATTTTAAAAATTATATTGCAAAATTCTGAATGGCCATAAAAAAGAAAATACTATCATGAAAAACTGTGACGAGTTTTTCAGAGAAACGTAAACCCTGCACGGGGGGAAGCCTTACTTACAAACTGAGAATCCAGAGGACAAAACATCGCATCTATGACACGCAGACGCACTGAAATGACCTCCACCAAAAACAATAGGGTTCTTTCTCTCAACATGACAATTTATATACTAAATGTGAAAAGTGATCATCATTCCTATCTTGAGATATCGTGATTACAGGTTTTCCATTCTTTGCAGGGAATAATTTATCCGGTATTGCATCCCAAATTGCTATACAAACCAGCCAAAATGCTGTACAAATGTAAAGATGAGTAGCACTTTTTTGTATGCAAATTTCTTCAAAAGTTTGATAGCCGAATGTTACAATCAGAAGATATATCACAAATCTGTGTTGTCTGAATTGCAAAATGGGAACCTCATGTTATCTTATCTAAAGGCCTTAATTTTCTAAACTATTTGGCACCTTTTTGAAGTCTCTCTTTGAATTACTGTTACGTGCATTGTGCAGGTAAACAGCGCTTTTTACGTGCATAGAAACAGGCACAGACAAACAAACAAAAAACCCAAACCGGATCAGACAAAAACAATTGTGAACTATTTACAGACTTATTTACATGGGATGGCAAACAAAATTTCTGTGGCAACCATGTACAACACCCACATGACAACTCCCTCCCGACTACCCCCAACACAAACTAATTGCAACTTGCACGCGCAGTCAAAAATTTATGCACCGTGTCAAAAGTTGGCCTCCCGGGCCCCGGCAAAGCCAGCCGTAGGCGCTGTTAGCAGTCACAAATAATAGACAACCTTAGCAACGCCATAACATCTTGCACAGCCGGCTGTAGTGCCGTTATATTCAGTCACGATATGCTTCGTTGATTTCAAATGCTGAGAATATGGCCGGGAGGTCGCCGCCGCTACTTTGGCTTCGCATCAATCATCGAATGTAAACCTGTAATATTTGCATTATAGTAACGTTCATATGAACGAAACCAGCAGCCGAATGGGAAACGTTTACCTCTTCAAGTTCAATAAGAAAAAAATATAAGTGCATATATATTCATGTGATTTTTAAATTATTTTTTTGTTGCAAATTTTTTCGATCATTCCAGAGTTCCAATCTTACGCACATCGGCGCCGTTTGCAATGTGTATGCACGGTTGTAATGCTTAGATCGCAAAAGTAACCTACAGTTGTAGTGCATACACTTTGTACTGTGGAATGGACACGGAGAAATTTCGATCGTCAGGGTACCAAAATTACCAGCGTAACATTCTTCTGTAGCGTGTTACAGCACTGGCAGTTCTAACCTTGTTTAGTGCATTTAGTGCAATACTAGCCAGATGTGGCCTTCGAAGCCATACATTAATTTATTCAGCCAAAGTAAAAAGTGGCATTGCCAAATTGGCTAAGCTTTAACTAATTTGGCCATATATTTATGCATGTATGGCCAAAAAGGCCAAGTCTGGCTAGTGAACGCGTGCGTGTAAGGGAAGTGCCTACCTTCTCTTACTGTATTATATTCAGAGGTATGTATGTGTGAATTAAATAACGTTAGAACTGCCTGTGTGTTACAGCATCATCACTAGGCAGACGGCAGTTTGTTCACAGTAATAAACATGTATGAGGGCCCAAGCTATCAACATACACAAGATACAGTGCAAATGGGTATTTATACGGTAGAGTTGCAAGGCATGATTTTCAAACAGATTTCTTCTAAAATTGTTTACCAAGGTTTCAGAAGTTCATCAACACAATTTTGTACCAAAATCGGGTTATTTATTGACAGTATGACAATTTTTCTTTTCCGATGCTCATATAGTGGTAAAAATTTTGTCACCATATATATTACTGTTACGAGGTTAGAGCATATCTTCAGGTCAGTCCAAGTTAAACCAGTACTGGCTGCAGGAATCTAAAACTGCTCTTAATCATAGATGTTTTCACGACGGAGGAAGATGGACAAATGTCATGGGCAACCCTCTCCCCCTCTCGTTCCCTCCCTCCTTTGTGCATTTTTTCTTGTCCAGTGCTCATCTCCAAGTCCAGTCCAATTTAACACAGTATTACTTCAGGAAGCTAAACTACCCTCAGTCATAGACATTTTCACGACGGAGGAAGATGGGCAGATGTCATGGGCACCCACCTCCCTCTGGCATTCCCTCCCCTCCCTCCTTTGTGCAATTTTCTTGTCCAGTGCTAATACATTCATAAAAATTGTGTTACCATGTATAAGAGTGTTACGTGGTGATGAGCACATCTCCAAGTCAGTCCAATTTAACCCAGTATTGCTGCGGGAACTTAAAACTACTCTCAATCATTGATGTATTCATGATGGGAAAGCGGAAGATGTCATGGGCAACCCCTCCCCCTGTCACTCACTCCCCTACTTTCCCTATTTTGCATTTTTACATGTTCAATGACAAAATTTTCTTACCACACCTAAATAAACAATGGGAACTCGGGTAATTCTATAAGTTAAATAAAACAGCACACCTACCACACTCAATACTTTCCTGAGGAGTGATGTGATTTGTAGCACACCTGGAAAATTTTAAACTCAGGCTCCTAACTCGAGATATCGTGTTAACAAGGTATTCAGAGTTTGACTCCAGGTAACCCCAGATGACCTTTGACCCCCACCAAAAACAATACCGCTCTTTCTCGTGCTAGGACCCATCTACATACTAAGTATAAAATCAATCCAACTTTCTTAACTTAAGACATCGTTTTAACAAGATTTTCAGAGTTTGACCCCAGGTGACCCCAAATGACCTTTGACCCCAGCCAAAACAACAGGGTTTCTTCCTCTTACCATAACGCATCTACATACTAAGTATGAAATAAATCCAAGCTCCCTAACTCGAGATATTGTGTTAACAAGGTATTCAGAGTTTGACTCCAGGTGACCCCAGATTACCTTTGACCCCCCACCAAAAACAAAACAATTCCTCCTCTTGCCATAACACATCTACACACTTTGTAAGAAATGAGTACAAGCTTCCTAACTCCAGATATCGTGTTTACAAGGTTTTCAGAGTTTGACTCCTGGTGCACCATGGGCCTAGCCTAACGTTAGTACAACCCGATGTTGCATACTGTAGGCTACCCTAGCCTAGGTCTTTATAGTATACTGACTAGGCCTAAGCCGACTGTCATATGAATAGGCTACCGGTGTAACAGCTGTATTTATTGCCTTCACGCAGTTAATCATGAGTGAGCAAGTGAATTATGACAGTGACTCCATCACAGTGCAAAGGTCTAGACCTAGGCCTAGAGGCATAACTAATAGCTACTTAACAAAGCAGGATCCTTTTCAGCACATGCCAAAAACTTCAAAATGGAGGATGAAAAAGTTGTCCAAAACTAGTTTAAGACCCACAGAGCCTAAGGATGCTCCCGGGCCACTTGCATACTCAACATCGCTCAATACCAAAAGGAGTAATAGTATGACAACAGTCATGGAGCCTACTCAAGGGGATCCACTTCAACAAATGGATGATGCTTCAGATCATGTTAGTTTCCCTTGCCACAGGTTTGTCACATTTTTTGGTACTAATTAAGAATAAAGATACTGTGCTGAATCTGTATAAGCAGTTGGTTAGGCCACATCTTGATTATGCTGTGCAGGCCTGGAGTCCCTGGGACTTATTACTCTAGATTTAAGAAGGATTAGGGGGATATGCTGCAAGTTTTCAAATTTCTTTCTGGTAAGAATTCTTTGTCTGATTGTGACTACTTACAGGTTTGTGCTAATTCCCGTGTTCAAGGCCCATTGTAAGAAACTGGTGAAATGTTTCTCTCGGCTTGACATTAGGAAGTTCAGCTTCTCTCATAGAGTGGTCAATGAGTAGAACAGTCTGCCTGAGTGGGTTGTCAACTCCACTTCAGTCAATTACTTCAAGATTAACATTGACAAGTTTTATTGTGACTGTGGCAGAATCTGATTATGCTGGGCTTTGTTAGGTATTAGGTTGGCTTGGGTTTTGTTTGGGGTTTGGATTGCAGGGCATCTTATGGGGCTATTGCCCTCCTTTGCCCTTAAACTTATTATGTTATGTTATGTTAATCACATCACAAAAATTTGTCTTAAAAAATTTACGTATTGTTAGGAACTAAAAAAAAAAATGGCCCTATGGCCTCTAAATAGTAAATGCTTATGCCACTGGTAGGCCACAAAAATAAAAATCACAATTTGAACATTGTGTTGGCCTTACTCGAAATAACAATTTAATGATGGGGGGGGGGGGTGAATGGGGACAGTGAATCATGTTCTGGTTTTTGTGCACTGAGCTTTATTGAATACGCATTGAAGAAGGCAACAGAAGTCACAATTTTTTAGTTTTCAAATATAAGATCTGGCTAAAAGATAATCGATGTGGGAATTGTATAGAAAGGAGAGGACTCAAGGCCCAGTAGTCTCACAGCTTTTGAAAGTAAAGGAGTTGAAACCATAGCTGTGGGTTACTGTACATCTCCCAATAAGGCTGTCCTTCATACATCTTAACAAATAGATGCTCGTGAGAGGGGACGCAAAATTACAGTTTCAGAACATTTTGTGCAATTTTAGTTGTATGTTGGAGTGGTTAAGTGATAGCGGGTCCTTTTTTCATAGCAAGATCTAAGATAATGGTGTGCTTGTGCATAATTTTTGTCATACCCAAAATCTCATTCAAGGGACATGGGGGGCACAGTCAATCTTTAGGGGAGAACGTGCCTCCCCCTCCCCCACCCTTAGCGATGCCACTGGGCGAAGTAAGGACTGCATATAGTGAGCTCTCGGCGAATGACACACAGTTCTTTACTGAGGACTAGTTAACTTTTTCTGGACTGTTGGGGATTTGTCGAAGCCTGGTCTGTGGTCACACTCGTTGTCGGAGAGGTTGAAATTCATATGGCATAGGGCTACCTTCCATAATCGCAAATATTTCTTGAATATAACTATTTCCATGAGGTGATATGTATATCAACAGAGGATGGGTTTCGAACAGCTGATTGCATGTTGTAAATGAGTTGATTTTCATAATAATTGAAGGCGAAGAGATGTGATATATAGTGTACCTAGGCTAAGCCGGGTACAGGTAATATTTTTGATTTTTTGACATATTTTCCATTGTGCTTTGGCCTATTCTTTTAATTGTAGTATATAGCTCTCAATACTACGATTCTTAGTGGGCGAGTGACGTTAAGTTAAAGCCACTGGGGACAGCTCTCTGATCCGACGTCACTTTGTTCCAAAGCTGGATGGATTCGGGTTACGCCCTCATGCATTGCTTGCATTAACCCACAGATCGTGCATTATCCTGAGCTAAGGCACGGTCAATCGTGTTTTAACCATTAATTGTTGCCAATTTAACTTGAGCAGTTCTGGACAAATTACGTCAAATAAATTACTGTTAACTGGTGTGATAATCTAAAATAGCTAAAGGAAAATCTGAAATTTAAGTTTGTTCAATTTGTTCTTGGTCAAACAGATCTAATGAAAAGATTTCAAACATATGTATGGATGAGGAAGTCGTTGATGGAGGAAACTGCTACCAAGCTCCCGATGAAAGTGATGAGTGGTACGACTGCAATGACCAATTGCCGGAAGACGATACAGGTGCTGAAGGGAATCTGAATATGGACAATCTCTGGGAGTCTATTTATACGGGATCAACACTCACAGTGGCAGAAAGTGTTTGTCTTATATTTGTTTAGTATCAGGCATGCTCTATCAGCTGAATGTATCTCTGATCTTCTTACATTGATAGGTTTGCATTGTCCGACACCTAACTTGGTCACAACATCTCTTTATCAGTTCAAGAAATACTTTGCTGGAACAAAGTCTCCACTGAAATTTCATAAATATTGCACTTATTGTACAAATTACTTGCTTGAATCTAACCAGGAAAAGTGTCCAGTATGCAAACATGTTACTGAGGGAAATAGTTCATTTTTCATACAGTGCCCATTGATTCAGCAAGTGAAAGATTTTTTCTCACAAGAAGACTTCCATACAAAATTACAACATAGATTTATTCGAAAGAAACGGTGTAAAGAGAATTTAGAGGATATTTATGATGGTTCAGTTTATAGCAAGCATTTTGGATTGGATGGAATCCTAAACAATAAGAATAATTTCTCACTAACGTTGTATACTGACGGTGTGCCATTGTTTCAATCGTCAAAATTTAGTATTTGGCCCATCTATTTTGTGATAAATGAACTACCATACAAAGTGCGCATGCAAAAGGAATACATGTTGTTCGCAGGAATTTGGTACGGAGAGACAAAACCATGGTTTGATATATTTCTGAAACCAGTGTATGAGGAATTGAAAGCATTAGATAATGGTATAACTGTTAAATTGGCTGATGGGAAAGACATACCAGTAAGGGGAATTCTGTTGTGCGCTACTTGTGATTTACCTGCAAGATGCCTACTAATGAACATGGTCCAATTCAACGGTCATTTTGGATGTGCATACTGCCTTCAAGAAGGACAATCTGTGGCAACTGGCAGGGGACAAACGTGGGTTTATACATATGACAACATAAATGGATATGAGGAACGAACACATGAAGGCTTTTGTTTGGATGGACTTTTGCTGCAGAGCAAAATAAAAAATATCAGAGGTATTAAAGGGCGATCATGGTTAATGTACATGCCTCATTTCAATATCATCAATGGCATGGCAGTTGACTACATGCATTGCGTGCTCTTAGGCATTGTAAGGAAGTTGCTTCAGTTGTGGTTCGACTCATCGTTTTCTAGGGAAGATTTCTCTTTATACAAGTCAGTCAGTAAAGTGGATGCTAGGTTAGCACAAATAAAACTTCCAAGTTTTGTAACTCGTACCCCACGATCTATTAAGGAACACCGCAAGTTCTGGAAAGCCAGTGAATGCAGAGCTTGGCTCCTCTTCTATTCAGTACCAGTTTTATATGGCATCATGAATCAGGCATATTTTGAGCACTATTGTCTTCTAGTTGAGTCCATTTATACATTAAGCATGGATTCTGTTTCTATTGATGTGATTGAAAAGTGTGATAATCTTCTTAAACAGTATTGTTTCATGTTTCAAGTGCTATATGGTGAGAAACACATGAGTGTCAACTTGCATCTGCTTTTGCATGTAGCTACTTGTGTGAGACATCTTGGCCCTCTCTGGGTGTTTTCATGTTTTAAGTTTGAGGATCACAATGGACAATTACTGAAGTTGTTTCACGGTGCAAAAAACCCAGAACTGCAAATTTGTTCCAAGTTGCAGATGATTATAAATATGCCAAGAATACTGTCCAAATTTAGAAGTACTAGTGGCAAACACATTCAAGTTCAGGATTACATGAAATGCATTTCACATAGTTACTCTTTACCAAAGGGTGTTGAGATAAGCAAAAATGTCTATGTCCTTGGTTCTATGAAATTGGTATCACCTACACTGTCTGATGAGTAATATTTGTAAAGAATTAGGCTATATCCCGAGTAAGTTTTACAAGATTTTGAGACTTTCACTATATGGCTGTGTAATACACAGCAAGGAGTATAGCTCATCTCTCAAAAGGAATAGTTACACTGTGTTTTATCATGTCCAGTCTGATAGGTTAGTTGGACAAATAGAATCTTATGTAAGGTGCTGTGCTTGTGATATGAGTAAAGATTGTGATTATAGTTGTGAGGCTCAGTATCTAGAAAGAATTTCACAGTTGCCATACCAACAACCCTCCGTTCTTCATGACAATGTATCAGATGCAAGATTAAGTAATCTGATTGTTGTTTCCAACACACCTAGTAGAGAACACTTTGTCCCTATTAGCCAGATTGAATCCTTAGGTGTTTATATGACTTTTTCAGATGTACCTAATGTTTCATATGTATCCGATACTCCAAATTTGGTGGAATATGATTGATGTGACAGATTTGATCAATACATAGTGTATGTCAATTTGAAGAGTGCTCAATGAACCAAGCAGGAATTTTACAATTTTTAACTTGACAGTAAGCAATCATTCAGTAACAATATACAGCTATGTAATGCTTTATTGTAATGCCCTTTGAGCATTGACATTCTTGCACATTGTACTTGTCAAATAATGAAATCCAGATACTTACACTATTGAACTTTATTTTGTCTTCACTCTGGTCATACAGTAATAAAATCCAGCAGTCCTCAATGTTTTTGTTGTTCTGACCATTTTGTTAGGCATGACATTTAAAGTGACCATGACACATAAATTGAAATAATGTGAGAGATATTGCGCCTGAAAGTTCACAAAAGCTATTTCCAAAGCTGTTTTCATCACCCATATAGCCAAAAGCATTAATAAGAAATTAGTGTTTTTAGAAATTGCTCCAGGAGGAAGACTTGAAAAATGAGATTTCATGCCAACACGAAGATGATGTCATATTAGGAACACCATTCAGTACGTCTCCGTACACCGAACCAACCGTACAACATATAGGCCCTACGTACACTGTAATGAGATTTTAACGATATTGTAATTCACCACAAGTCTAGAAATATCTGTTCGAAAAAAATGACAGCAATGTTGAGCCTATACTGTGTATGGGGCGGCAGTATCAGTGATAAATACCCTTGATTAACGAAGGACGAAAAAACTGGGTAGCGTTTAAGCTTAGTTCATTCCGCCTGCAGTAATGTGTGCAGTGAGTGGACTGACAGCGGTCTGCGAATCACTATGCACTTATATGTGCTAGATTAACAAATTCAGCTGAGACTTGCATGAAAGTAATGTACAGTAGCTTGATATTTTTTACTGCCAACGTAAAACTTTCCAAACAAGTTCCTTTCAATCACACCATACGGTTTCTTTGAGCTGTAATTTTGGCTCTTGTTCATTATCGCCTTCAATTTCTACTTTAAAATCCGAGAAAGCTCACTTTACTGAAAGTCTAACATATCTGTCCGATAAAGAACCTCTTTCTCTTCAACCTGCATCAGTACGGTGCTGGCTCAGGTCCTCCATTCGAAAGAATCAAAGTACTAATCTCAATTTCACTTAACACAGACAGTGTTGTTATACAGTGTGTAGTATGTATGTTGTTTACTGTGCCTATGCTGTTGTGTTGTACATATTACAGGTAGTTATCATGGCAAACAAGACGGTAAACCTGCATAAAATGCATTAATTTGACTCAAAACAATTGTGGTAAGCACTAGTAGGGGATAACAACTCCAAAATTAAAGACTTCCGCACAGGATTTTCGCTGCGGAATGCGCAACACTGTATCAAACGTCTAGAGAATAAATATACCACACAGTGACAGCGAGCAGTTCCTAAAGTGACGTCACATGACGTAACAAGATTTTGATTTTCGAGAATACTAACTTTACAAGGCTGGATGATCTAGGGTATAATCTTTTTCAATTTTCGAGTGGAAAAATATGTTGTAAACGAACAGAATGGTTGATTTTCATTGTAGAAAACAAACCCCTAAAGATACCAATGGTTTAAACCATTGGATTACATGTGGCATAGCCACTTTAAGCGATAATGGATGTTTATGGTCAAAGGGACAGGCCACTTGCCTAACCACCCCTCTCACACCCCATCTGAATTGACATCACCCAGGAATTGATAGCCACATGTCTAATTTTTATTAGTGCATTATAAAGGCAACATTAAAATTTAAAATATGATGATACATGCAGTGATGATCATCTCTATGCATACGTATAAAATGCAGCTCTCAACCAACCAAAATAAGGAGGGAAATATTCTTTGTTTTGGAAACTGCATTATAAAAAGAAAGAGGTCTGTCAATCTGTCCACCATATTGTTTGATAATGGTATAAATTTTATTAGGTCTGAACTATGAAATAAACCTAAGTTAAACCTGAAGCTAGATCAGATTAGAGATAGTAAATTTTTTTAAATGCAAAAACCTTTTCAATTCAAATATTCTCTAAGTTAGGTCTGAAATTAGTTTCAGATGAGTTTCAGATCACAGTCATTTTTAGTGCTATATACTTTTCCAATTCATGTACTTATAAGTTTGATCTGAAATGAGAATCAGACTAGTTTCAGTACATATATATCATATGATGATGATGCATGTATTTGCAGGGAAGAGA
>WURT03344535.1:10141-24067 GCA_009936505.3 Holothuria glaberrima | reverse complement strand
ACAGTTTTAGAGTGATATCAATGTTTCTGAAGGAAAGAATTTTAATGTTCATAATAAACCCTTCAGGGGATAACAATGCTACAGGTGTCCTTGAAATTAAGGTTGAAAAAACAAAGGCTAACATGAGCCATATATGGTATGTCCATTGCATGATGTCACATATTTGCATATTTAGCTCATGTTTATTCATTATACAAGTGTGAAATAGAAATTACCCTGTAAAATGGTCAAATTTGATGGATTTTAACAGAAGTTGAGGTTATTTTCTGGACATTTAATGCTTTTTACATCAAATATCCAACTTTGTTATTTTCATGTCACACAACCTTTAAGAAATTATATCTCTAGCAATAGTAAAAGGCTAAAAGCAAAAAAAAAGTATTAACAGGGCATCAAAATACCAGGGGTGCAGGAGCACCAGAGCACCAATACCAAAAGATGGTTGGAAGTCGAAGAAATGGTGAGCATCTGTTACAAAAGTCTCAAATTTTGTGGAAATAGTAATAATGATGATTATAAAGGGAAGCTATGTTGCAGTGCTAATTTACTGTTGCACAAATGTGGAGAAAGCTTGTGGCTAAAATATTACAACTGCATGTCAGTGAGTGAGCTAATCAACCCAACCATTCTGGTCGCCTTTGGTTTTGACAGGTTAGTTCAGATGGTAACAAATATTTAGTAGATCAAAGCCCGAACTTCATGGTTGCAAGTCTTGTTACTTCAAGTGCTGTTACCTTTATCTGCTAGGCCACAGCACACTACCAGTTAAATGCTATAAAATAAGGCTTATAATACACCAGGGCCCCCTAGATCGTCTGTGCATCTAGAGCCATTGAGCCAGCCCTGGGCCCACACTGAAGGGGATTTGCTCTTTGGCTTTTTGAATCGTCATGTCAGCTTGGTGTACATCTCTTGTTGGAAACTCCTTTTCAAGTTAAGAAAAGGCTCAAGTGTTTTTAGAACCTGTCGAGTATAAATGATGTCAGTAAAGGCACATTTCCACAGTTAATGCCGATAGTTTCTTAGTTTAACCTCTATTTTCTACTACACAACTTCTTGTTGAGTACTCATTTTTTTTCGGTTTCACTTAAGCTTGTTGTCACTTATTCATTTCACATTATTTTTTTTACTTTGGGCCATCCACAAAACAAGTCTGTCTGATGTGATTTTTAAGTTTAACTGTCTTTGAAAGCCCTCAGGTGTATTCTTTGTTTTCCTTTTGTTTCAGTATTATCTTTACCAGTACACATACTTCATGCCACAAGAAATACGAGATAAGGTGGATGAGTTCATGAACTGTGAGGATATTGCTATGAACTTCCTGGTTTCCCACATTACACGGAAACCACCAGTGAAGGTATGTTACAGTAACTAAGTTGTAGAGTCTGTAATACAGGGGTACTACATTAGCTGCTGTTAGCTGCTGTTTTCTCTGGTAATGGAAGTTGGGGGATTTTCCCCCTTTTCCATAAACAATAAAGGGATGTATGTTTTTCAGATTTTAAGGGAAATTCTTTTTTTTTTTGAGTTGTAATGTTTAAAAACATGCTAACTCACATTCTTGGCAAAGTAAAATAGTGCCACAAAAAATCAGGGCAAAAGAGGGTTAGTCAAAGATGGACCTTAAATGGACCTATGATGGAAGTCACATGAACTGGTGTGGTATTTTGACTTTTAAAAGAGTGCAGTGCCATGAGTGCATGATCTATGTTGAGGTGTTTTTGTTTTCTGTAGCCTGTTGTTTTTTATGGAGGAGGGGGTAGTTTTTATCTCAACATGTATTGAGATGTTGTCACACTAGCTGTAGCCAAAATTCTTTAACACATTGTCATTTTGTGGCTGTTAATGACCCTTTTTGGAGAGCAAATACTTTTGATGTAAAAGAAAATGATGTGGTTGGTGAGATTTGTACTTGTTGACTTTGTTGGGATATTTTGGCTGATTAGTGGGCAAAAACTACTGAAAATGAAAACGGAACAATGGCAGCCCATTATTTGTACTCAACTTTCCCATGATCCCTTGCGTGGATTTAGTCTGCCCTTGAAACTGGCAGAAATCAAGAGGTCACTTTGAGTTCTTTACACACAGCACTCACATAGGTAACAAATCCTCTAGAAGACTGTACAGTGGACAGATAAGGTCATACAGCCCTCATGCATTTTTGAATGATTCCTTGCGGAAGGCAGGCAAGGGATCTATGTGATGGTGAGGTCGTGTGTATGTGTGTCTTTGTGACGCTCCTTGTAATCGCGATATCTGAAGGTAGAAATGACCCGCACTTTTCATATTTGGTATATAGATTTTTCATGTTGAGAGAAAGAATCCTTTTGTTTATGGTGGAGGTCAAAGGTCATTTGAGGTCACCAGAGGTCAAAGACTGAAAACCTTGTAATCGTGATACCTGAAGGTAGGAATGACCCACACTTTTCATATTTGAAATATAGATTTTTCATGTTGAGAGAAAGAGGCCTACCGTTTGTGGTGGAGGTCAAAGGTCATCTGAGGTCACCAGAGGTCAAACACCGAAAACCTTGTAATTGCTATATCTCGAGGTAGGAATGACCGGCACTTTTCATATTTGGTGTATAGATTTTTCATTTTGAGAGGAATAACTCTTTTGTTTTTGGTGGAGGTCAAAGGTCATTTGAGGTCTCCAGAGGTCAAACACCGGAAACCTTGTAATCGTGATATCTCGAGGTAGGAATGACTGTCACTTCTCATATTTGGTATATAGATTTGTCATTTGAGAGGAAGAACCCTTTTGTTTTTGGTGGAGGTCAAAGGTCATTTGAGGTCACCAGAGGTCAAAGACCAAAAGCCTTGTAATTGCTGTATCTCGAGATAGGAATGACCGGCACTTTTCATATTTGGTATATAGATTTGTCATTTTGAGAGAAAGAACCCTTTTGTTTTTGGTGGAGGTCAAAGGTCATTTGAGGTCACCAGAGGTCAAACACCGAAAACCTTGTAATCGTGATATCTCGAGGTAGGAATGACCGTCACTTCTCATATTTGGTATATAGATTTGTCATTTGAGAGGAAGAACCCTATTGTTTTTGGTGGAGGTCAAAGGTCATTTGAGGTCACTGGAGGTAAAAAACTGCAAAACCTTGTAAATGGGTTGTGAACACAATATCTCGAGATAGGGATGACCAACACTGATCATACTTGGTATATAGATTTGTCATTTAGAGAGGAAGAACCTTATTGTTCTGGTGGAGGTCAAAGATCATCTGGGGTCATGGGGAGTCAAACACTGAAAACCTTGTTAACAAGATGTCTCAAGGTAGGAAGCCTGGATAGTTTATATACTTAGTATGTGCATGCCATATTGTGAGAAGAAGAACCATGTTGTCTTTGGTGGAGGTCAAAGGTCATCTGGGTTCACCAGTGGTCAAAGTCTGGGAACCCTCTTAACACAATTTCTCAATGTAGGATGTTTGGATAGATTTCATACTTGGTTCATTAATGCTTCATGGTTGGAGGAAGACCCATTTTGTTTTGGGGAGGTCCAAGGTCATCTGGGTTCATTAGAGGTCAAAAAGCAAAATTTCCCCAGAATTCCCAAGAAAATCTCAACATTTTGTAAGGCAAGGAATCACTAAGCCTTTGGGCTTTATGGTTTGAAAATTTTTGATTTGAAAGTAATGGATTATTTACAAGTGATCTGGACCCGAAACCCTGTCCCTTTACATGCTTACTGAAGGGTGAAATTGCAGTTATCAGTGTCACACTTTCTCATGTTGACCATAATGTTGTAGCAGTGCAGAGAGATAGAGGAGTTGTTGTGATCATGCAAAAAGGATTATCTTTTGTAGCCAAAATGTTGACCTGGCCCCCAGGATAAAGCCTTAGCCAGAGATGAGTTCTAATAATAATTGCTTTTGTAACTGTAACTAACAGTAACTTATGCTGCTGCCTGTTGCTGATTATATCTCGTGGTATCTTTTGGACAATTTTTTACCGTACTTCATGTGCTACTTATAGTTATCCTGACCCTTTTGTTTCTGACTTGGGAATCATCAGTTTACCTACTATAGCTCCTTCTTTCGAAACTCTAAATGCACATTTTTGGTATCTGGCAATGTATGTGGCTAACATATAGTTTGCAATGCAGTTTTGGGATCAATGAAACTCCCCTCCCCTCGATATTGGAGGTCCTGTGAGAATTGTGTAACATGTGGGCAATGTGTGAATGGTTTGGTGTAAGGTTGGGGCAGTTGTAAGAAAGATAAGGAGTAACTCTGGAAGGGGGGGGTAAGTGTGAAAGAGGTGGAATCATGGTTTGGGCAAATTATGTATTTGGCTACTTTGGAAGTTTTTCCTTGTAAAATATTTTTTCTTAACATGTAAAGTCTGTTCACATTCATCTTAATTTGGAATGCCTTTGAGATTTATCAACTCTGTTCGTGAAATAATAAAAATTTTTTCTGCAAAATTCAGTTGTTTGTTCTTTCCTTTATTAGGTCACCTCTAGATGGACCTTCAGATGCCCTGGATGCCCGCAATCTCTCTCCATGGATGATTCGCATTTCAAAGAACGTCACATCTGTATTCAATACTTTGCAAAAGTATTCGGTTACACACCGCTGTTGTACACACAGTACCGTGTAGACTCTGTGTTGTTCAAGACAAGACTACCAAAGGATATGCAAAAGTGCTTCAAATTTATTTGAATGTATACAGAAGTCCTCACTGGGTCATTGATGCAATAGTAAATTGTGATTGGCTGGTTGAAAATACAGGTCAGAATGCAGTTCACACTGTTCAAAGATACCCTACCAAAGTAACTGTAAATTCAAATGTGTTATTTTTTTCTTTAACTACACACATAGTTCCTGATTAAGTTTAAGTAGTCAAAAATTGTTGCACGATCAAGCAAAGGATAATATATGATCAATTTTTCATTGAGGTTTACAAAATTTAAAGTGAGTGTGTCTGTGAAAAATGTCAAACAGCAGTCCTGGTTAACCTACTCCCTGCAAAGGAATTATTTGAAATATATTTCTTATAAGTGGGTGGGTGGAGTAAATATGCTGCTTAAGCTTCATTGGGTAAACACTTTTTCCAGGGTGGTAGATGAAGAAAGATTTTTGCAACAGTAATTTTCAATTCATATAGCATTTGTAAATTGTTGGTGGTGACGATTTCTCACGTGTTTAAATTTTCATTTTGGGGCTCATTGTGATTGTCTTATAGTGAAGGGCTAGGATAAATTTACTCAGGTTTTGGAAGTTTGACAAACTATTAGATTTGTTGAATTTTGATAAATGTCTTTTCTGTCATAGATCTTTAAAGAGTGATACTTTGTTGTCTTTGACAAGAAAGCTTTTAAACATTGTCTGTGCTGAAGAGGTAGCCGTGAAGTTTGGGCTTACTAAGGATTTTTCTGACCTGCTTCCAGTTATGCTAAAAAAATAGTTTATCATGCTGTCAGTTTACTGCCTTGTGTATTGCTCAGTAATAACATCAAGAGTTGTGTGATTCAGTGATTTCACTTGTTGTTCAGGTAGTTTATGGGAAAGAAAATTTTAAAGGAATTTGGAATACTGATGAATTAAAAGAACAGTTATTTCCAACTTAAACCAGTAAGAAAGGTTTTCCCTTAAATTTTCTTGCCTCCCCTACCTGTATAGCTCTGAATCTTTGTTTTTCCTGTTTTAACGTTTCCCTGTGAGGAAACAATAACAAATAACATGCAGGAAGCGCTCTTGAAAATTTCAGGAAATAACTCTCAAATTTCAGGAAATTTTGAAATTGTGTTTCAGGTACATTAAGTTAAGTTGTTCAAGCACTGGTCCCTAAATGCTGGTGAAGCTGTATTGAGGGTAAATTTACCATAGAAGTGGTTTGGTGATGTTTCAAGATTTCATTGGTAGCTATAATGTGTAGGTGGAATTACTCAACTCAAGGCAACTTCTAAGCTATGGTTTGACACGAGATAACAAAAAGAAGGCAAGGACATTGTATGCGTGTTACCTTCTTTTTCTTTCCAAGTCTTAAGCTGCTCTGTTGCATACATAGAATACTTTACAAAAAAAAAGGTGATTGGAAACATGTATGTGTAATGGTAAGCTAAACATGGTATAAAGGCATTTGTACTTTCAAACAATGACTAAAAGCTACAGCTGCCTCATACTGATTACACTTTGGGGGACAGCCATTTTTATTTGTTACAATAGCTAATGAATGTAACTTAAACATACCAAGTAAGTAATTTCATGTTCTGGTAGTGTGTTACAGCCAAAAAACTTCTTGTAATGAACAGATTAAAAGAGTCCTCAGATTACCCAGGTGTGTTAAAAACCGAACAAGTGTGATTTTTATTGTCTGTAGACAAATTATACCAAACACATCCCAGCAACAGTAACTGTACATTAATGTTTTGTAGCAACCATATGGCCTCATGTAAAGAAACTCAAATAAGAGATGTATCCTTGCAACCATGACTGAATGAGATTGCTTGAATGGGTTATGTTCACAGAAATGAAGTCATGCCAGTGATGTATCCTAGCAACACTCACTATAAGTGGTTGATTTAAGGTGATCTACATCGCCCCTCCTCACCTCCTATTTACATATATAGAATAGAAAGCCCGAAGGTGTAGCTATTGGGTCTCGTCATAAAGTTAAGTTCACTTCAACATAGATACTTTCAGGTAATTAAAACTAAATCTAATCATTTATAAAAACACTTTCATTGTTGATGGAAGTTTAAAAAATTTGACATTACTCAAAACAAATAGTAAGCTTTACCAATTATTCCATTAGTCTTTGTCTAAATGAAAAGGTCTCAAAGGTGGAAATGGTGATATTTCTTGTGTTACTGTCTGTCAACTAGTTAGCCACTATGTCCTCTAAGTAAACCCAAACTTCATGGCGAGTCACTAACTGTGATTGGTTTAAGGTAAAATGCTGTCTATATGTATTGTCAGGTTGTCCAAAAAAAAAATTCTCTTGAATATAGATGCTTTCAATTAATTGAAGCTTATGCTATCCATCCTTATTAGGACTTTCAACACTGATTACAGTGCCATAACTGTTGAAATTATCACAAAAACATTTCAAGCCTAACCGTTTATTCCATAACTCTTTGTTTAAATTTGAAATCAAAAAAGGAAGGTGTCAACTTAAAAAATGCAGCTCTCAAAATTGGAGTTTGTGGAAATTGCTTATGTAAAGTAACAGTATGTTAAACTACCTTACCACTGTGTTTTCTTTGCAATTCCTTCGTGTTGAAGTATTTCTTGGTAACATATTCCTTTGGTTACGAGATGTTGTGTTTTGGTGTATTTGTATTTATCTGCCTTGAGTGTGTTCTTGTCTCAAGTTTGGTTTCTTGGAATGCCTTAGAAAGATATGGTACAGATCTTTTTGCTTCAAAGTGCAATTTAAAGTCATACTTCAATATTGACTTGATTGTTCAAAAGATGGAATTATACTTATTGTGACCTCAAGTTTACATTAGTTTTACTGTAGCTAATCATTGTGTATACAAAAATGCTTAATACTGGGATGTTATCTGGCATGCAAGCTTATACAGTATATTAATTATAACTGAAGCACTCTTTGTTATGTAGATCATGCATTCAGGCCTTGAAGGTAGACATCTTGCAATTCTATACAACCCCAATTTGGGAGAAACCTTTAAGAGTGCAGCTTCTTATGCCATCTTACTCAATGATAAATTGATCGCACAGAAGTTGCCAGTTATGTTTGTTCCCATTACCATTCAACAAATGCTGAGGGTTGGACAGTTGTGACCATAATAATGTCATACAATACAGCTTAAGTGTGTGGAAACATTTGAATTGAATACTCTAATAAACTGCAGCTAGTTCCTTGCTTCATGAAGTTGAACATGAAAATAATATCACATGCTCCAGTGCAACTAGTTTTTAATGCAACCACTATCTAGGAAGTGAGCAAGAACAAGTAAGAAAAAAGTAAGAGCTGGATAAGGAGTAGGTATTTTAGTGGTATTTGTAGTGGAATAATGCTCATTTGGTGATAAAAAAGGCCATAGGTGATGGGTTTTGTACCATGGTACTGCCTATTACAGTTGAAATGTATTGTTTGAATAGTAGATTCTGCAGGTTGATCAGTACAGTATGTTCCATTTTAACTCAAAAGTTGGAGTTGAGTGTGGTATGTGTAGCCAAGATGAAGTTAATTGAGCTCTTTAATAGTCAGGGTATGACAAACATGAGCCTGTGTGTGCTGTCAAAGTTTATTTTGTGTTCCATTGTTTTTGTCATTACCAGTGCATTGCAAGCAGGCTGGATTTGTGGATAAATATGGCAACAGTTTTGAAAGAAAATGGATGGAATCATGTTCATGTTTTTGTTAGGTACTGGATATGAAAGTGGCACGTACAATTTTTACTTGTCTCAATAGCAAGACGATGTTGAATGCAGACTCCCTTTCAAAATACCAAAATGGCTGACTTTGGCATTGGCTTGAAACATATTAAAATCAACCGTCTATAGCATTTGGCATTAGTTTGGTACTACTTTGGCATTTTCACTTTTACTGCCTCTCTCTGAAAAAAGTTAACAAGTATTCACAATTTCACCAGGTGGCCATGGTAAAATACATAAGTTATCATTAGCAGTTCTCAGCAGCCGTGAAAATAAAATAATAAACATGGTCGATATTCATGAGAACATGTTTAATACAAAACTCATTCTTAATTTTTGGGCACAATCTGAGAATTCCACAGAATTCTGTTTTTGGGCAGTTGATTGTTTTATGGAGTGTAAATTTCCAAATTTTGCTTGTGGCATTTTCAACCATGTCAGACACTGTATTTGGCAGGTTGTATCAAAAAAGTGACACCCTTGCATGGAATATAAAAGCATGTTTATTAATGTGTCACTCAAATAGCAAGTTCTTGATAGAGAAAATTGATGTATGAAAATTTGGTATGGTAGTAAGTCTCCCAGATAACTATTGAGAGATTGATGTGGCTTGAACCATGCAGTTTTAATGGGGAGGGAGAAGCAGCCCCATAGTATGGGTCGGAAACGTGGCCTGACAGATCACATGGCTTAACAGTATGTAGTTATTAACACTAAGGCCTATTGTTTGTTACATGTGAGGTTTCTTAAGTGGTAACTACACCAGGTCCCAGTGAGGTGGTGGATAGCCCTTTCTCCAGCACTCGCACAGATAGTTTCAGAAAGACTGTTGCTATAAGTGTTTCTCTTCACAAATTTTTTTGAAGGGGCAGTGCAGCCCTTGCCTCCTTGAGGCCAAAGGCTGAGGCAAAGAGAGTAACAGATCAAATTGTATAATTATTACTTAATAAACATTGTTTTCTACATTTAATTGTACCTAGACTTATAGTTTTACCAGGGCCCTATAAACTGTGTTAGGGTTATGGCCCCAGCAAAGGGCCTCAGGGAGGCTAGCTGATTGTCTTCTGGAAGGGAACAGACTTATATATAATTACTGATATGTTGAGTACTTTGCTTGTGTATGGTATCTCTATGGTACCTCTATCTATTATCTATGGTAAAGTTATCCAGATTATTTATCTATTTTTGTACTTTGTAAGAAAATAAAATATTACTTGAGTTAGAAGAAAAGTTACTCTCTTTAATATTATGAGGATGTGAGAAGGTGCATTTATGTTCATGTGACTTAAACTTGAAGGGTATAGATTGCCTTTGTTATGCATTTAACTATTTTTTGTTGTTTACATGCTTTTAGATAGGGTGTGACCTCAAAGGTTCAGGTGTGGGTCCAGGTCAACACCCTTGTCTGATCCAGGAGCAAATCTTTTATGGGCCCTGGAAAAGATGGTGAAGCTGGAACCTGTTGTATATAGTAACTGTAGGATAAATTCAGTACTTGAATATTATCGTTTGATAACAAGATAGTATTAAAAAGATAGTATGTCTTATCAGTTGAATCCAACAATATTGTGTGCTGGAATTTGTATGGTATCACAGGTTGCGCTATTCTGATGTTTGATCAAGAGGTGATCTGCTAAAGTAATGCAGAAGTAGTACATTTTTTCCTGTGTATACTACTGTATATTGTGTGTAAATGTATTATGGATTTGTGTAATGAATTGGCTCAAAGTTGAATCTTTGAAAAGAGTAAGTTGTAAGACATCAATAAGGGGTCTGAAATAGGTGACCTGACAGATCACATTGTATAGTTATTGACACTCCTTTTATTGGATTCTTCTGCAATGACACATCATCTTTAATAGTATTTTGCTCAAAACATTACGTGAAATATGAATTTTAAAGGAAGAGATCTCTAACCAAGAGGGCTTCAACCAAACAGGAAAAAAGTGTCCATGGCTGTGTGCCTGGTTTGACTTGCACTTAGACATTATAACAGCGCTACTAGCTTACCTATCATGACATGGGGTGATGCATGGAAGATGTTACCCTAGTATTAAGTGAAATGTCGACAGTTTTAGTTTTGTTTCACATATTCTTGCCTGTAATATTGTATATAATTAATTGTATAAAAATGATGCACTATTTTTTTAGGCAAATATGTGACTTTTTCCATTTGTATGATTGAGTTTCAACCCCTCCCTGCACCCTCCCATACAAAGAGTGGCTGAGTGCTATATACTGTAGATAGGAGAGCTAAAGTATGTAATATTCTTTATCAAAAGCTGTCCATGGTATATACTTCTTTGCTTACAAAAATTGTGTTGATATTTTTTGCTTTTGACAAGACTTATACAGGCTGCTCATGGTTTAAATTTAAATTGGAAAATTGTATATATGAATTGAAAAGTTTAAGATGGTATGATGGTGTGGTTTCCATGGTAACCTGATTGTGTGTGGCAGTAACAGTGAGAGGTGGCTAGGAAATACATTTCCTTTGCTGAAGAAACTTCTTAGATTGACTTACCCAAGTCTTCACTTATTCGCGGTGTGCTTATTGTGAATATTGATTTTCGTGATGGTGCTAATTGGGTGTTGGTGTGGTCAGATTTAGAAATGATTTGTCTCAACTCACATTCAGTCTTCAAGCTGCACCCCTGCATGGGGACACTATGTCGAGAAGGTTATATGCCGTCTCGCCAATGTGTGTTTGTTTAGGTATTAAAGGGTTAAGTATAAGAAAATAACTTTCTCAAGTTGAAGTAGTTCCTTTTTTGGCACTGTTTCAGATAAGGGGTATTTCAGGGGCACTTTAACATGCACTTTCCAGTTCCTGTGTTTGTGGTTTGTGTAAGGAATGCACTTTCCTAGATCAGGTTCAGTCATGTAACAGAATACATTTGGACACAGTTTCAAAGAAGGTGTTGAAGCTATGTTGTCTCCTGCATTATTCCATGCACCCTCCCCTGCATGTACACATTTTTAGGCAAAGACTTGTCCAAGAGTAGAGAGGCCGTGATGGTTATTGTCTTAAATTTCTTTTTTTACTATTAAAAAAGAAATCAGTTCATGAACAAACCCCAGAATAAGGGAAAGCAAATTAGTGTTATTAACAGAACTAATTTTTTTTCGGTGAAAATTAGACTTTGTCAAGTTCAAGTGAGACAGTACTCGCCAAATTGTCAGTACAAATGCAATTAATGGTTAGACTAATTCTCTGTGGCTTGTAAGGAAGAAGTCCATAATGGAGGATTGTGGAGATTGTGGAGGGGAAGGAGGGGGGGGGGGCAGTGGGCAGTACTCCCTAAGAAACAATTTCACTCCCTTAGAAAAACTTTCTTCCCCTTAGAAAATTAAAAATCACTATTGGCATAATGCATTTTAGCATATCTCATCCCCTAAAAATATTTTGCCCTCCTGAAAGCTATCTTACTCCCATTCAGTACTTGTTCTGACTACCGATCCATGTAAAGAGATGCTTTCTCAGTCTGTGCAGCTTAAGTACGTAGGTACTACTTTATGTCATTAAAAATGCCATCATTGAAGGGGAAAAAACTAGCGGACCCCTGGCGCTATTTTGAAAGTTTTCAAAAATGACAATGGAAATTCAAGTTGCTATTTAAGCTAGTTTCTCACTTTCACGGCTGGGTTTGCTGGAAGTTTCCGGTTTTCATGCATGTTTATGCTTAGTACATCCTTTCCACGTCCGTAGAAATGACGGTGATGTTTGGGGGAAATTCCTCGCGCCTTTGCAGCCTCAATTTCTTCAGGAGTTCATCGGTAGCGTTAATTTACATAACATTTTGACAAATATATCTAATATTTAAAGGAGAATATATACTTTTAAACTTCCTGATTGGAGTTGTTGAATATTCATTAACAGTGTTATAGTTTCTCCTCCACCACGTTTTGTTTTGTAAGGTGTTACATTCATGTTTCGAGACATGTATATCATGCATGTTATCAAGTCACATGGTTAGAGCTAGGGTGGAGACATGAAAAAAGATCAGGGTTGGAAGTCTCGAGAGTTCGTATAATGCATGAGAACATGTTATGGATTGGGTGATAGTTTGGTTGACACCATACCATGTATTAGTGTGCATCAACAGCACAAGTATCAGGAGTGGGGAACTATCAGAAAAGTGTGAAATGGTGGGGAGGGGGAGGGGATTTCAACTAGCTATCCTTACTGCCAGAGAAAACTAATTAAAAAATCATATTCAGTAAATGCTTTTGGTTTGAAGAGTTACAGTGGAGGAAAAAAGTGAGGGGCAGTTTTAAGTTGTAGAGTTAATGACCGCTTGTCCCCGGGCCCCCCTCTCTCGTTTTGGTGTCGCTGACAAGCAATCTGACCGACGAGGTTTAGTAAGTACCCTACTTGCCATAGTGTAATGCCGTAAGCGAAGGACTCTATAACATACAAGGCCTTAAAGCCAAGTAAACAGGTGAATGTAAACCCCGTGGATGCATATTATGGGTAACTGGGATATAACTTGTTCTAATCATGACGTCACGACGCTGAAACTGCCTCCTTGAACGTGTTGCTTTTAACTCCAAACTCCCCGGTCAAGTGTGGCGGTACTTACGGCTTATTGTAGTAGACAGTCGCGAAAGCACACAAAAAAAAAAAAACGAAAGAAGGTCTCTACAGGAATGACATTTTTAAGCATAATTCAGGGAGAGGTGGGTTTTCATTAATGAAAGCCTAAACGAAATCTCATTTTCTGGGATTTTAGGTGCACCATGACCATCTTAGTGTTCGATACATGTATAATGCAGCTATCTGCATAACTTCCTAGAGTGCCTGTGGTCGAAAGTCAAATTATGGTTAGTCACATTTTTTTTTTGTTTTCTTTTTGAGAGAAATGTGTTGAAAAAGTAAAAAGTGTTAAAACATTTAATATGCATACTTGAAAGACATCTTTTTAAACAGCCGAGTACTTAAGTGGTAAAAAACAAATAAATGAACAGAAAGTAGTATTTCTGAAACATCTCATTATCCATGGTATTTGCTATAAGGTCATTACCTTGAAATTTTGTTGTTGCAATTGCCTTACCGTACAATATCTCCACTTTTGTTTTGTTTTCTGAAAATTTCAATGTTCTGTTTTCCCTTTGAGTTGATAGCAGTTCCTTCAGATTTGTCAAAAAATACCTGACTTTCAGTATTTATTCTTTGCGTTGGTAGACAAATGCACGTCTTTACCATTTTGTTTTCTTATTATTGTCAAAACGTAGCATGAAGCTACTAACTATAATGCTCTGTTGTATGAGCAACTTCGATCAAAATACATAATTAGTAAATGACAGTTGTAACTGCTGTTTGTTGTTAGTACGTCTTTTTAGCAGTTTTGCCTGATCGAGTTTGTGGAATACGCTGTGAGGGTTAAACAGGCAAAGAGGGACTGCTTTTGTTGCCCGTTGTTTCTGGGTAGTGGAGGCAACAGCGAGCCCTTCTTGATTCGGTCAAGACATGCGGTTCAAGAAGTGTTTCTTCCTTTGGTTTTCTTACCCCCACATTGTAAAAATTTCGCTGATCAAGTTCCCCCTCTAGAAATTCCGTGTTGAT